>APFE030122662.1:124805-385220 GCA_000404065.3 Pinus taeda | reverse complement strand
GATATCATTGGCCAATGGATCTGCAATTAGAAGAGGCTTTGGACAAATGAAATTGAAAACAATAACTCAGAAAATTGATTTTGTTTCCAAAATTCGGAGCCTGATCTTCTGCTTGATTTTTGGCCCAATAAATGATCAAATCTGTTGGTGAAACCTCCTTCAAAATGTTCTCCTTGATTTTCTCTTTCCAATGAGCCTTTCTGGGCCTCATTTGGCCAAGTAGAACTCAATTTATGAGCTTCCAAAGTTGATGGGTCAAATCTGATATAACTCTGGAAATTCTGTTGCTGGGCTAAAAAAAAAAATGTAATTAAAAAACTAATCCTAAATTAGTCCCTAATTAATTCTAATTTAATTGCTGATTATAAACTAAACTATTTATTAATTTAAATAACTAATATTTAATTAACTATTTATAAACGAATTTAATCTAATTAAAAAAACTAATTAATATTAATCTAAATGATATATAAATTTTAAATTAATCAAATTAATTAACTGTTATAAATTAATTAATATAATTTAATTAAAAATTTATTAATAAATATAATAATCATATGTTATTAATTATTTTAATTAATACAATATATTACATACATTAATTAATATACCAACTAATATTAAAATAATATAATAACCTACACTACTTATTATTCATTTCACTTTCAAATAAATACCAAGTTTTTTCTTATTAAAACTTGAATTAATGCCTTATGGGCTCATACGTATGAGTGAACTTTGCAAACTATATTAACGCAAAACCCTGTTAATGCATTTTCCTTATTCGCAATCGGCATATCGGCCTTGAGACAGCTTATCGGCATGTCGCATCGGGTAGGTTATGAAATTTTTAAAACATGTCAAGCCAAACTCCCCGATGCGATATCGCATCGGGAGGGAAATGAATATCGGCAATTCGCATCGGGCGTAGCCCAAGGGGTATATCGGGGCTGTTTAAAATTGGTTGCGAAATAAAGTTGCGATGCGATTAAAACAATTTTTATTATATATTTTTTTTGTTTTAAATGTCTTATTTAATTATATTTTCAATATATTTATTTAATTTAATTAAATTTTTTAAAATAATTTTATTAAATTTTTATTTTTTTGTTGTATTTTTATGAACATAAGTTTCTAGACGATAGCTACTTGGAAAATAAATGAAAAATAAACTGCAGCCACTTGAATGTTTAGATTTTTGAGATTAAGATTCGATTTGGCAATTGGAGTGAATTTCTTAAAAGACCGATAATTAATAATTTGGCTGCATGACTAAAAATGAAAAATGTTAGTAAAAACTTACTACGGGTTAATATTTAAACTGAATGCGTTATTGGACAAATTTATTTACAAAATGCGATATTGTACATTTTATGCATTTTTAACCCAGGCTAGATAAATGATGAGATTTCAAAGGAGTGCCATTTTCAAACCAGTTGACCAAAAGAGGCAAAACAAGCGTCAATAGGAGGCTTATAAAAAATCGATTCTAACAAAGTGATCAAAAGAAGAATCCAAAGAAAACAAAAATTAACAAAAGCGTAGGGAAATCAACTTAAATAAAAATCCAAAAAGACGTTTAGCCAAATTTTTATAGAAAGGGTCCCCATTATTTTAGTTGAGCAAGTCAATAATGGGGGGGTTGTGTTGTCACCACAACAATAGCGACACACGGGAGAAGAACCAGTTATCTCTTTTTGATATGAAGGAGATTTTCCTGAAATTAAAGTAAAATAATTAAAGAAGAGAAAATTTTGCGTGAAATGCTTGACTAGGATCATTAGTCTGAATAAAAACCAGAATCATCTAACTGTAATTTTTCTTAAAATTCCTCATAAATTAAAATATTTCAAAACTCTACATCAATCCTTAATTAGTTGTAGAGATAAAGCAGGGGTCACTTTACAGCTTAGCTTTTAGAATATACTCATTTGTCACAAGTAGAGCCACTGCTTCCAGCAAACATCTATAGTCTCGGCAGGGTTACCTTTTAATCATAAATGATTCATAATCCCATCTGTTTAAGAATTATTGATCTAGAGATAAATCCACTTATATATGTTTATTTTCTTTTAATTTCTATTTTTTATTTCTCTTAAAAGCCATTGTCCTGGTTTGGTGGCCAGATAGTTGACAATGCCATTCACTGGTTAAAATTGGACTGAACAAGCTGGCTCGCGATGAGACCCCTTGTCTTATAATTGTTTGCAATCATAAGCCATTACCCTGGTTTGTTTAGCAGTGTTGGTAATGTCAGCCTATTTTCCCCTATGATCATGGTAAGCAGACTCATGATGAGACCTCTTATATTTTAAGTTTAAATATATTTCTGGATTATTCTCTAGAAAAATAAGACTTTTTGAGACAGGGAAAATCATTGACTCCTTAAGAGTTAAGAATGACAATTTCAGAGTTAAAGGTGTTTTGCTGTAAAGTGTCTTTACTTGGCTAAAAATAACTTTTCTTGATTGGTAATAGAACTCTAAAAAATCTTAATAAAATTTTGAAATCTCAAAATGATTACAGTTTGATGAAAAAAAAATTTCAGATTTTATGATACTTTGCCAACTTCTCTTGATTGGTAATCTCTCCCTTAAGTATGCCTATTTTTATAATAAGAAAATCAAACTTTACTAAGAGATTTAAGAAAAAGCTAATAGGTGACTATTAACAATTTTTCCCCACGTATCCTGACCATAGTTAGGTAACAAGAAGGCCTTTCATATAAATCACAACAAAGTCACCAAAATCAAAACTAAAAATAAAAGAATTCTTATGCTAAAGTGAGAAAAGAAATCAGCAAACAAAAATAAAAATAAGAACAAAGAAATCTCTAAGAATGAAAAGGAAAATCTATGTTTCGCAAGATAAACTCAAACAATAATGTTTATACCAATGCCTCAACAATATGAAGAAAAAGAAAATAAGCATGTAATCGTTCCTTCTTATGTTGAGAGTTAGAAAAACATACCTTGCAGAGTTGTGAATGCTTTAGGCTTTTAGATAACAGTGATCGTAAAATTCAGCCACAATGAATAATTTCTGTTTGATATGAATTTTCTTGTTTCCAAGTATTATCTTAATCATTTTCTAAAAAGGAATGCTTAAAGAAACAGATTAAAGGTTCAGAAACTTCCTGGTGTAGCTGTTTCGATGAAGATAATCGCTGCTTATTGAAATAAAGCCAGGAGAAGAGTATGGACTTTGAAAATATGATTCGGCAGAAGATTGAAAAATTTTGTGAAGAGCTGCAAAACAGAGTTTTATATCAGCATAATTTAAAAACAAAAATTAAAACTAGAGTGATGAAATGGGAATTAATGAAAGTGGGCACATGAATCTTACCATTGAATAATTGTTTTTTATCTTACCTGAAAGGTGTCAATTTCTCCAAACTAACTGACTTCTTATTTTAATTAACATTAAAAACATGAAGAAGTCACACTAACCAAAATCTTGTAATCCAAAATCATTATTTATTTTATTTACACTAAAGCAAGCAGTAAAATGTAAAAATGAAATGCCTAGTGTTCAAGGGAGTTGAAGTTAAAGAAAATGTATCAAAAATGAGAATGAGAATTTGCAGCAATGACTGTTTCTCAAAATATCACAAGTTTCATATAAATTCCATGATTTGATAAATTGTCCAGAATCAAGACCAAATCCAAGATAATAAAATTTAAATATGAAAATAGAGGTCTTGAATTCCATTTTTAATTATGGAATTATATATTTAAAACTAAAATGTATGAGAAATTGAAATGATTTTTTGTATCCTGCAAATTCGTCATCAATTGCCTTTTTCCCATAGTGGTTACCCAAGCTTGCTTTAACACATCGCCTCATCGGATGATCCGCACAACATGTTTCTTCACCATGCTTGGATTTTAATTTGCAAGACTTCACTTTTGTTGCCATGGCATATATCGTTTAAATGTTAATGGCTCAAAGGCATGCATTGGAAGCTATTGCATCGGAGATTGCAATGGAAAATTTGCTGATAAGAACATGTGCAATGAAATGAAGCGATCGCATCATTAAAGAACTATTATATCAAGGATCAGAGAATAAATTGCATCGTGCTTCCCATATTGCAAAATACACATTGTAGATTCAGAGAAGCGATGTGAGCATAAGAATGTGATGAAATGATTGCAATATCGGTGACGCGATGGAAGTCGTAGCTAATTGGAAATCGGAAAACTTTGGGTACCCGATGTAACACTATATTTTTTGCGATGTCGATATGCGATGAAAAGCGGACCCGATAACTTTTATGATAGGATTTCAATAACATATCGGATCCGAGACATCGGCCATAAATAAAACTGCAAGGAAGCGATTGCGATATCGACGATGCGATGGATGACGTAAATCGGCGATCGGCAATCTTAAGCACCCGATGTCACACAATATGATTCCTGCGATGCCGATGTGCGATGAATGTCGTAGCTAATTGGTGATTGGCAATCGGCGCAATTGGCAATCTTGAGCACATGATGTAACCATTCTCGATACGCCGACATGCGATGAAAAGTGGACCCGCTAAATTTATGATGAAAATTTGATAACATATCGGATCCGAGACATCGGCCCTTTAAAAGTTATGCTCTTACCATTATTGCGAGTAAACAGACGCGATAATTTTATGATTTTGATTTGAATTTCATATCGGGTCCGAAATTATGTGGTCCTCGCAATATCGGTAATGTGATTTATCGGAGATCAACGATTTGATTATGGAAGTATACTTCATTTGCAAACCTCTGATTTGTGAAATGCGATGTGACATATAAGTAAGATAATACATCGGAGCTTTTTGATGAGCAAAGAAATGCTAAGAACTACTTCCAATGAAATCTTATGATGCGAATGGTCTTATGATATTCACTAGAGTTTCAATTGGGTTTTCTAAGTGAATAAAAGCAAAATTAAAAATGCTTAAATTCTAATGCATCACAAATAAAATTTCCCTGAGCCTATTGCAAATTTGAAACGGGTTTACTGCTTACTTCAAGTTCTGAAAACAAAATGAAAACCTGCAAATAAAACAGAACACGAATCAAAAATAAACTAAGGAAAAGAGAAACTAATACGAGATGAGAACGAGCTTGTAAATACATACCTGGAAGGAAATTGTCTGCAAATTTTACCTTATGAATCTTCAAACCCTTCCTTTGATTTATCAAAATTTTGACTTTGTTCAAAATCATCTCATCATTTATTTTAAATCTAAGTGTGCAATCAGCCTAAATAAAATCAATCATTCATGTTCATGGAATATAAAATTTACCAGAAATAAATATGAAACTATGCTTCCCTTTCGAAGTGAAGTAACAATTTATTACCTCTGCTCATTCCAAATTAATATTGAGAAAAATCTGTATTGTTATAGTGACTGTTCAATAATGCCTTTAGTAAATAAACATGATGCGTTTTACAGCATCGGATAATAAACTAAAGATTAGAATGGGATTAAGCCACTAATTGTAGAAAAATATCAAAACAGATTTAAATGTGTGCACTCGGCAAAATTGACATCTTTAAGATCAGCTTTTGGCAAATTTCGAGGAAGATAATATGAAATTCATATGATTACCGTGACAGGTTAGATTGACTAATAATGATTGAATTAGAATTAAGTTTATCATAGTCAATCATACATCTCATAGGATAATGGGATCATGAAGTTTTTATATCCTCAAATCCTTACCATATAAATTTCGAAAGAAAATCTTAGAAGAAAACCTCGAAATGAAGAAAAGTGGCTTTGAGGTAATCGATACCAAGTGCAACTTTAATTGAATTTAATCAATACATTATTCAAAATAGACAGAGTAGAGATATCGTTATAGGAAATTTCAAAAAGGAAAGCAAGAATTAAAATTTTCTGATAAGGAAAAATGTTTCCATTGGACATGTATGAGAAGGCTGATTGCTTTGTTTTATTTTTTAATCTACAGAACTAATGCAAATAAATTAACTGCATAAAACAAGCTAACTAAATTAATTATACTCCTATTCTAACCATATACATGAAAATGACTAGGTATAGTCATATTTCCAGTGTAGCCATTTTCTCATTTTTATTGCCGCATATATGTACAATTCAAATGTTAGTAATAAAAATACAAATCTAATTAAGCTAAGAAAATTAAATATGAAATCAGAATGTACAGTTAGTGTTAGCAAGTTGATTAAAATCTCTCTCTCCTGAAATTTCCTTTCCAATTGAATACCAATTGGATCATAGAAATCTGGATGGATTTCTATTAAAGATTGGGAAATGTTCAAAGGAAGAGATAACAGGCCAGATTGTGAAGATGAGCTTTTAGATTCTTTGACCTGAAAAAAATTGTTAGTGTTATGTACAAACGTTAAATCATTGACAATTTTCCTTGAAGGAAAAATTTCCAAACAATTTTCAAATGAGTAAATAAAAAATGGATGGAAGCCTTTCAAATAAAATGGCAATTTGTTAATTGAATTGAGTTGCTGGCCAGATTGCAAAAATACATTCTCTTGTTGACATTGCCTTTGAAAAAATAGAAGTTCTTGATGAAACATTAGCATTGATTTAAATTGGAATATTAATATCTTTCGATGCTAATGATTATAATATGAAACTTGAATTTCCCAATTGGGAAATGCATCAATTGAGTGTTTGATAGTAAGGCGTTCAGTATGCCAGCGAAAAGTGTGAAAATTTTGCAAAATAAAATCAGAAAATAAATCTAAGTTTAAATAAAATAACCGAAGAAATAAAAATAAAATGAAATTACTATTTTTACAACTAATGTTACATCACAATTGGGATTGTTTTGAAACGATTTCATTTTCACAAGGAATAGCCAGAATTATGGAATTTAAATAATTTTGAATTCCAACTTGTGAATTAGAAAATGAATCATGATTATGAGTAGGAATGGGAGTTTGATCCTCATATGAATCATAAATTGCAATGTTTTCTTGAATGGTGAAATCATGAAGATAATTAGCTACTCTAAAATGGGGATTAGTTGGGGTAATTCCTAAATTGAAGCGTTCTTCATTTTCAGATGTTATTTGAATTTTCTCATGAGGATTCTCTTGAGAGGAATAGAAATCAACATCCTCAATGTCAGAGTAATTATCATAAATGACTTCACCATATTCTCTACAATTCCCTTCAATCTCATCCAATATATCGAAACAAGGAGGGACAAGAAAATCATGTTTATTGATGGCAAAAGAATGATCACTAATTGCTTCTCTATCTTGATAAAAATTTAATGGTAATTCATTTAGATCAGTCTCTTTAATTTCTGAAATATTATTAATACGAAGAGGAAAAATATTACCATCATTGAAAATATCGGGATAAAGGGAAAAGTGTGAACTTGAAACAATGCATTTAAAATTGTCTCTGTTTGAGAGCTCTTGTGCATTATGCTCATTGTAAATTTCACATTGCAGATCATTCCTTTGCGTGCATATGCTTTCTTGAAGAACGCTGCTTTGCTGCTCTGATTTCGGCATTTCTTCATCATGGAGAAATTCAGAAATTTGTACAGCAGTTTGCATTTTATTTGCTTTGATTGCTGCTTGTACTTGCTGATTTGCGATTTGATTTTCCGAATTTACTTTAAAGTAGCTTTTTTATTTCAAGGTGGCTTTTTCTCTAAAATTGCTATTGTTGTCTTCTTGCATTTGAATGGAAATATTTTCCAAGCTTTGTGAAACCGCTTCATCACCATTTATTTGCACATCCGTGTTGGGATTTTCATTTATGTTGGAAGGGGATGAAACAAAACTTGAACTAATTTCATATGGATTGGGAATGGGAGGAAGAGAACAAACATATTCAAACCAATCTAATGATTCTTCTTCCGTAGGTTTATCTTCGTCTTTAAATCTTAAGAAATTCAAATGAAATCGAATATTAAAATCATTAACAGACTCATTTTCAATCCTTCGTAGATATTCAATTTCTTCACATACATGTTCATAATCGTAGTTGTCAAATTTAGAAATGAAAATTGTAACAAATTAATCCCAGATGTGAATTGAGGCAACTGGAAGAGTTCTACACCAGCTTTTGGCTTTTGCCGCAAATGTGAGAGTAAAAATCCTACATAAAATGCCTTCATCAATTCCTTGAAAATCATAATTTGAAACATTTTGAATAAATTTAAAGACATGATTAAAAGCAGAAGAATTTCTCTTACCATTAAACTTTGCCTGAGATAAGAGTCTTACCACTTTGGGTGGAGTATTGGAGAATGCATGTCCATGGATACAACTCCAAATTGGAAGTTTGAGAAGAGCCATCGCAATAAATAAAATATTAAAATTGAAAAGAATCTAGTAGAAAAAAAATCTCAGGCCCTCCTTCTAGCGCCAAAAGTGTTGATGCCTCGAAAATCGTTGCAACAACATTGGGGGATAACCACCCAATCCGGACCTTAAAGCAGCTCCTTTTCCGTTTGGTGTGGTGGCTCCGACTGGTTTAACTAGGTCCAGTTACCTTCTCCCTATTGCTATTGGTTTATAATGTATCTTTAACTACCAATAGACAGGGATATCGGATCACTTCTTCTTGCTGATCAGGCAAGAGAATGACCCTTAAGCTATTTTGGGTTCAGCCAAGCCACAACTAAAGTTTTGCCTCTTTGAAGAGAGGACTTAACAGAATGTATAATTTACTCTAAATGCAAGCTTATTCTATGATGCAAGCAACATAAACTAATCTAAATCCTATCTTAATTAGGAAGATATAGATCTAACCCAACTAAGAGCAAGATAATTAAAATATCGAGATTTAAACATGTCTTGTTTATAATGAATATCAAGTTAATGAAGTAGTTCAGTTAACTGATATTATGGTTACCAAAACACATTCTATTGAGACGTTAAAACTGAAATAATAAACCAACATTATTCAGGAAGTAGTTCACAAAATGATATTGATTATCAAATCAATAAATCCAATAATTGAATAATGATATGTGGAAATAGTTCACAACACATTATTATTCAACAAATCAGTTTCATAAGATAGATTTGAGAGTAAGTAGTTACTCAAAAATGAGAAATTAATCCATAAAAAACAGAGATACATAATAACAAGATTGTGACAAATTACCCATATTGACAATAGTGCACAAACATGAATAAAATGATACATTCCTATCACCATAAAATTAAAACTGATATTTGAAACAATAGTATTAGAAATACCAATTTTATTGCATCCATTTCTCTGTCCTTGGTCTCCAACAGCCCTTTACATTGCTTGAACTTCTGCCTTTAAAACTAAAGCCACAAGAGTGCAAGCTTTGTTCTTCATGCATAATTCAATATACAAAGGGAAAATCCTCAATAATCCCCAGATCTGAGATTTTTCACTCCTCCCTCCTACAACTCTAAATTCCAATTACAATAGTGCTTTTAGAAGCTCTAAAATTGCAGAGGAGAGCAGCCCTTATTCCATTATGCAATCTGTTATTTATAGTCTTTGTAAAAGAATGTTTAAAGATGAGAGTTTCTTCAAGAGAATTCTGCTAAATCCAATTTTACTTCCTCCTAATTCTGATCTTCAATTGTTGGAGCCTTCTCATTTATTGAGATTCTTTTTCCATATTTCTTCCACTGTTTTCCTACAAAAGAAATCAAAATAAATTAAAATACAATCAAAATATCATTTCTGGCAATTAAATCAAACCCAATCAAATTCTATTTAAACAAATAATTAAAAACAAAATATAAGCTACGTATTGATGCTTGGAATGATTTGATTGGCAAAGGATATCATTTGCCAATGGATCTGCAATTAGAAGAGGCTTTGGACAAATGAAATTGAAAACAATAACTCAGAAAATTGATTTTGTTTTCAAAATTCGGAGCCTAATCTTCTGCCTGATTTTTGGCCCAATAAATGATCAAATTTGTTGGTGAAACCTCCTTCAAAATGTTCTACTTGATTTTCTCTTTCCAATGAGCTGTCCTGGGCCTCATTTGGCCAAGTAGAACTCAATTTATGAGCTTCCAAAGTTGATGGGTCAAATCTGATATAAAGCTGGAAATTCTGTTGCTGGGTTAAAAATCAGAATTTGAATTAAAAATCTAATCCTAAATTAGTTTCTAATTTAATTGCTAATTATAAACTAAACTATTTATTAATTTAACTAACTAATATTTAATTAACGATCAAATCCATTTTAATCTAATTAAAAAAACTAATTAATATTAATCTAAATGATATTTAAATTTTAATTTAATTAATTAAATATTACATTAATTTAATTAATATAATATATTACGTATTAATTAATTTAATTAATATAATATAATATATTACATTTAACATATATAAACTAATATTATACTAATATTTATATTAACCTACACTACTTACCTTCTCCACTCATACGTATGAGTGTTCTTTTTAAAAACCTCAAACTAACATAAAACTTAAAACATGCTTAATACCCCATGTGTAATAAAACTTAATACCGCATGTCTTATCGAGCCATCGGCGTGGAGAAGGCTTTCGGCATTTCAGCGTGGAGAATATCGGCATATCGGCGTGGAGGTGTATCGGAGTTGTTTCAAAGTGCCGATGCGATATCGCCTTTATCACCGATGCGATATATATAAAAAAATACTTTGGTTTAATCGGCACTTCGCATCGGGGATGAGCAATGAGTTTTGAAAACTTGTTGCGAATAAAACTTGTGATGCGATATCACATAAACTCTCGATGCGATATATATTATTTTATTTTTTTTTTTATATTAAATTTTTGTTTGTTTTAAAATTTTAAATTTAATTAAATTAATTATATACATATATAATTAATTTAAAATTTAATTTTAAACTTAAATTTTCATTTTTTGTTTTATTTTTATGAACATAAGTTTCTAGACGATAGCTACTTGGAAAATAAATGAAAAATAAACTGCAGCCATTTGAATGTTTAGATTTTTGAGATTAAGATTCGATTTGGCAATTGGAGTTAATTTCTTAAAATCCCAATAATTAATAATTTGGCTGCATGACTAAAAAATGAAAAATGTTAGTAGAAACTTACTACGGGTTAATATTTAAAATGAATGTCTTATTGAACTAATTTATTTACAAAATGCAATATTGTACATTTTATACATTTTTAACCCAGGCTAGATAAATGATGAGACTTCAAAGGAGTGCCATTTTCAAACCAGTTGACCAAATGAGGCGAAACAAGCGTCAATGGGAAGCTTGTAAAAAATCGATTCTAAGAAAACAATCAAAACAAGAATCCAAAGAAAACTAAAAATTAACAAAAGCGTAGGGCAATCAACTAAAATAAAAATCCAAAAGGGTGCTTAGCCAAAATTTTTATAGAAAGGGTCCCCATTATTTGAGTTGAGCAAGTCAAAAATGGGGGGTTGTGTTTTTACCACAACACGACCTTAATATGAAGGAGATCCAACATTGAGAGAATTCTCACTTCGCGGGGGGTCGGAGGGACTTTGACAATCTGAGTGGGTAGAGATGTCACTGTTTCACGGAGCATGCTTGTGATCGTCGCAATATGAATTCTTCCTGGATGGAGAGGCCATGAAACATTCTCGCGTTGTGTTCCTTCCATGGAGCCTAGTAGATCAAACCTCGTAATAAATTCCATGCATGGTTAACCAAAGGATGGGGGGAATAGACCTTTCTCCAGTTCGCAATGGTCTTTGAATGGAAGAGGGGTCCCAATCAGAGCTGTAAAGACCAAAGAAGTCTAATTCCATATGTTGGATGTGAATGGGCAGACATTTAACACATGATTGGGGGTTTCTTATTCATGTTGGCAGAGGGGGCATCTCGATGGGCCAATAAAGCCTCTTCTTCTTATATTGTCCCACGTAAAAAAAAAAATTGTGCATGACTAACCAAAGGAAGATAGAAATTTTCGGTTAGTACTTCCTATCCCAGATTGCATTCCATTTCGGATCTAGTTGGAGTTGGTTGTGCTTTTCTATGTATCTATATGCTTCACTTAATATGAAGTGTCCTGCTGAGTTTTTCGCCCATCTAAGTTTATCCTCAGTAGAGTAATGGAGGATTTTCCTGATTTGTAACTCTGATGAGAGGTCTGACCAGGTTTGGGGATCCATATGGTTAGTCCATTCCTCGTGATTGATCCACTTTCTCCATCTTTCATTTTCTTCTGTTTTTCCCTAGTACTAGTTGACTTTGATCTTCCCTCTATTTTACATTTCAACCTTGATAGTTCGATATTAATATTGATCAAGTTTTGACCTTTGCTGCCAAGCATCCTCCCAGAAAAGAGCCTTGTTTCCACTACCTATTTCCCAAAAACTGTCTTTGAATGATGTCCTTATTCTCCCAAGCTTGATTCCAGATGCCAAAGCCTTTAATGTTTCCATTGATCCTGATGATTTGCTCTTTCCTTAAGGAGGGATTGTACTTTGCTTTCCAAAGGGTGCCCCAAGGGGAGTTGGGGTTAGTAATCCATCTCCATAGGTTTTTCAATCCCAAGGCCTTTCCCAGGAGGTCTATATCTCTAAGACCGAGGCTACCATCTTTTTTGGGCTTGCAGATTTTTTCCCAAGCTACAAATCTTGTTGGTCTATCATAAAGCTAGAGGTCCATGCCCTGATGGAGGAATCTAGAATTCAGAAGTGTGTCCTTAAATCCCTCAAATCCACCTTTCTGAGTTTGATACCCAAAGGAATCTCTATGGATTCCCAGGACAAATTCAGGCCCATAGCCCTCTACAATGTCATATACAAAATAATCTCCAAAGTTCTAGCCAATCAAATCAAAGTCATCCTCCCTCTCCTCATCTCCCACAATCAGTCTGGCTATGTGGAAGGAAGACAAATCATGGATAGGATCATCCTTTGTCATGAGCTTATTCATTCTCTCAAATCCCAAAAAACTCTTGGTATGATGATGCAGCTAGATATGTCAAAAGCCTTTGACAAAATAAGCTATAACTATATGAGACAGGTCGTGGATGCATTCGGCTTCCATAAAGAAAGCATCAAGTGTATCATGGCTATGGTGTCAGGAGATTTCTTCTCCATCCTCGTAAATGGATCACCTTCTCAACCCTTCAATCCTATAAGGGGTATCATGCAATGGGATCTAATCTCTCCCTTCCTCTTTGTTATAATGGCAGAAGGGCTAAGTCATTCTATCACTACTTCCCTACATGATAATAAGATCTTTGGTCTCCAACCCCATGCTTCTTCCCCCCTTACAACTCACCAGCAATTTGTGGATGACACTCTTCTCATGGTCCTCCCCTCCATCAAAGAGGCTTCATCTTTCATGTCCATCCTGACGGACTTCTCCTTTGCTTCTGGAACCTCCATCAATCCCCTTAAATCCAAGTTGTTTTTCTTTGATACTCCATTGTCCATTTGTACGCACATTGCCAAACTCCTGGTCATTCCTATTAGCTCTGTCCCCTCCACTTACCTTGGTGTTCCCCTTACAGATAGGCCTCTCTCCTGGACCACTTGGGAGAACCTGATAAACAAACTGGAGAAGAGATGCTTGGAATTTATTAGTTGGATATTACATAATTGATTGTGAAACAACATGTGTGTCCACATTAAAATTAATATTTAACTTTGTTTCGATGATGTTGCTCCTCAAAAAGGGATGAATGGCAAAATAAATAGATGGAGGAAAATAGTATGACGAATTGATGAACATGAAACAAATAATGACATATATTCTAGAGTTATCTTATCAAATGTGTCAACTAGTCTAGATTTCGTATGTATGATTCTCATATTTATGATGTTATGATATGAGATATATTGACATGTGGTTCATTTATTATGTGATGTCATGATATATCTTTGATGTTGATATGTTTATGTTACAACTTAGGATGGTATTTTATGATGTGAAGCTTGTGGTTATTACATACAACTTTTATGACATGCATCAACATGCAGTTCGTTATTATTCATAATATTGAGGTTAACGATGATGTTATTTTATCATGATGATATGCAAGACTTTGCATGTGGATTGTTTTCTATGATATTATGATGTTATAACTAATGCATTGGTTGCATTTTGAGATGTGTTGATTGACAAGAAATCCACCAATGGGTCGAGAGGGTTGGTTTATTTGATGATCTCGTAGGAGCCCATACCTGCGAGGGAGAATATGTAACACCATATGGGTTGGGGACAAACTCAATCAACACTACACATGCCAGTGGTTCCTTTGTCTTGTATAGCTCTTGAAGGGCTATGGGACCATCTTGAAGAGGCCAAGTGCTTGATATTGTAGGCCAAGTTTTGTATAATGGATTGGGAAGCTGAAGACTGGTGGGGGTGTAAGGACTTCGATGCCTGGGGATGTGCACCTTAGTGAGTGTGGAGGGAGTGGACCATCCTTTCAAGATGCCTGGAGTACTACTGCATGGAGTATTGATCCGGGTGCTTGCCTTGGGGCATATGAGGTCAGAGTCGGGCGTGAGCCTTGGGGCCAGCCTTGGGCTATGGTACAAACTAATGAGGCTTTATGCCTAGCTCCAAAAGTTGGGAAAAAGGGTAGAGATTCCTTGGGATTTCCCAGGTGTTGTGGAAACTATCAATTTTTGTTGGTTATACTAGTTCAACAAAAGGTGTAGGGAAAACGTGAAGTAATAAATAACTAAATAGATTAAATTGTTAAATGATTCAACTTAGCTTTGTGACAAAGTTCCTTAAAGAGGGGGGGAGTATGTAATGCCCCCAAATAATAATAAAAATAATATAATATAATATAATACTAACTATAAGTAAATAAATAATAAACAATAAATAAAAAGATAATAATAGTAAACAATAAAGAAACGATAATAATAGTAAAAATAAATAATAAATAATGAAGTGAAATAATAATAATAAATAAATAAAATAGTAAATTAATAAACTAGAGTTCTAAACAAATATATATATATATAAATAGTAGGAATAAGTAAAATTAACAAAAAGTAAAATAAAATAAAATAAGAAAGAGTTAAATTAAGAGAAATATTAAAATAAGTAAAACTTAAAATAAAGAAACAAAAATTGGCATGTTGACACATGGAATGTGTGCATGCGGATCCTTTTCCATTTTCTGGTGTATTTAATGGATGATGAGGAGCATGAGATGCATTCATTCCTTCATCCAGCTTCTTTGGAGAAAAGTGTTGCGAGACAAAAGATTCTTTGTCAGTAGTACATTGATTGAGGGCTTGAGGGTGACTAGTTGTAGAAATATTATGTGTAGTTGAGCCTACGGATGGGTGGAGAGACATCCCCAAAATTTTGTTGTGGTTAGCAGGATTCAAATAGTGTTCAAATCCGAAATCACAAGTAAGGAATATCATAACTACATGTAAGTTGTCTCTAATCATGTTTTTTAAAATTCTATGCTAATTAGTTGAATGGTGGTGTGTTTATTGTAAATTGCATAACTAATCTACTTAGTTGTATATTTAGATTATGGGTTGTTACAAGGCACGGGGGTTTTGGTATCAATTTTCTTCTACAAAATTCTTTTGCTACAGGGATAATTGGTTTAAGCCCTTCCACAAGTGGCAGATGGGACAAGAGGTGGTGGACAATTATGAGTGTGTTCCAGCTCAGTTCGGACATGACCTCCTTCTTGTAGACATGCAACAACAAAGGGGGAGGTTGCACAGAGGGGGTCGATAGTAGGGTCACCCTGGGGACTGTGTAATAGGAGGCTCCTCCTCCAGTGAAGAGCACTCAATAAGAACAAACAAAGAGGAGAGAATTGCTCAGGACCCATCCCTCTCCCTAGGACATGTCAGCCAACCCACCTCCTTGGACTCAATCACTGAGAAATTGAGGAGTATTCAAGCAAATATGGACATCATGTGTAACCACCGCTATGAGGACCATAACGAAATGGTGGCATACCTCAATGACATTCATTCCATCTAGGAAAAAATGCTGGAACAATTAGACAATATACAGAAAAGCCTACACTGCACAAATGAACGCCTGTAAGCAATAGAGGCCCACCCAAAGCACATCGAATTCCACATGCACAAGTGACATGTTCCTCTTGATGGTCTGCCATGAAATCTCCCTTATTAGCCACCTTGATATGAAATTGATAGGTTGTTCTCTCTTTTTGTTTGTATTTTGCCTTATCTGGCTGTGTATCCCTCTAGAAATAAGGGCTAAATTGTTTAATTTTGTGTCTCACGGCCCAACTCTACTTGCCAACAAATCTAGTCAAAGTGAGGCAAGAAGAGCAGCAGAAAAACATATGTATGTAATTTTTTTTTCAAGATAATATAAATTTTGAACTTTTGATCGGAAAAATAAATAAATAAATCCATCGTTAAATTTTAAAAACTTAAGTCACGATTTTTATAACTTGCAGCCTAGATCTATCTTAACTCAAGATCTACCAAGTGTCGAAAGGGATGAAATATGATCTTGAAATGCAAACATCTTTTAGGGTGAAAAGAGATTTGATCCCTCTAGGCGCTTGGTAGATTCAGAGTTAAGATGGATCTAAGCTAGTATAATATGTATGTAGTTGACATTGAAATATTTTATTTATAATTCACATTATCCACATTAAAAATGTTAAAATTATGCAACCCCCATAATTTTTTCCTGTATGTACATTTAAAATTATTTTTATTAATAATATTTCGCAAAATATTACATATCTAATCATATTAAACATTTGAAAATTTATAAATATCCCTCATACATGAATTAGAAAGCAACTATTAATGGAATAAGAATTCTCTCAATCTTTCTCACTAAAGTGAAAACATAAGAAAATTTTCAATTTAAATTACTATACTTTTCTCTATATAAGTATCTATAAAATTATGTTATTTAATATGGACATTGAAATAGTTTACTTATCATTAAAAAAAAATGTTACATATAATGAATTACACATAATGTAATATCAATAATACTATTTCTTGTCATGTGAAAAATTACATTTCTTCCTTGTAGTAAAAAGTAAATTATATTTTTTTACTCATTACATTTCTTCCTCATAATAAAAGCTAAATATTATCTTTTACTTTTGGTTACTTTAAATCTCTATATTGGTAGATAAATTAAGGTTAGATCTAAGTATTGTAATATGGCCGACATTAATTCTTTGTTATTACTATTTTAATTTGTTAATTAAATCATATGTTAATTTTTAAATATAACGTTGCATGAAGCATCTCTCCCATATGAGTTTAGAGCACCTGTTGGCGCAAATTAATTGAGATTTATATAACTTTAAAAATATATAATTCTTATAAAATTTATTTATTACTAAATTATGAGCTTTTCAAGCAATTTGAATTTAATATTTATAACAACTCTTGCCAATTAAAATTAGAAATTTCTCTCTCTAAAGATGAATCTTACAAATTATATTATAAAATGCCAACAAGACGAATAAAAAAAAAACATAATTAGTGAAATAATGATAACAATAGTATAAATGATGAAATAACACAAGTACAAATCACTTCCCATTGTCATCACCTTGATTATATTCCTCGCTTGGCATGATAACATTGTTGTTCTCAGAAATACGTTTTGATATAGGGTCATGTCTTAATACGAACCACCAATCCCTATCCAACACATCTGGTTAAGAAAACACCTAGTTACAATGTTTTGGGAAAATGTAAGGTTCCCTAACTTCATGCCACATCTTTCTAGAGTTGATAGATATCATCTCACTATCGCAATCTTCCTTTACATTATTCTGATCAAAGGTGTCCCACCATTTGCACCTAAAAATTAGACATTGGAATGAAGAGAATTCCACTTGAATGGTCTCTTGTATCCTTCCAACGTAACCTAATGCCCCCTGCATTAGTTTTTGATCACGATGCTAGAACGATTAGATTGGTCAAACTCAATTTACACTCCACACGTGATCAACAACCCAACTATTAGGGCATGTCATTGGCATATTTTCTTTTAAATGATTAGGATAAGACACGTTTCTACCATTCAATCATTTGATTTTTTCTTGTCACTGTCCCATTTTCTCCTCTTCTCTTCATACAATGTGACCCATGGTTATGTCGCTTCCATCTTGTAAAGGATGAATTTTTTGGTGGTTTCAATTTATAAATTTGTTGATGATCAAACCAGAAACCAGTACTAATATCTAACTCCTCTCCTATATATATATGAGATCAAAATATGCATTAATATGAATTTTAGTGTGAATAGTTACTATGTAGTAATTTGACAAATGATAAGTCTTCACTTACTCTTTATCATGCACCCCTTTTCATTTGTTTCGAGAAGCTCCCCTTCTTTTTTGTCTTCATCCCTTTCATCATCCCAAATCACCACACCTGGTGTGTTTTCAATTTTCTTAATGTACTCACTAGCATAATAGAAAGGATTATACAATATATACCCCTCTTCCATAGACCCATTGGGTTTTTCTCTTTGTTAAATAAACATTTCAACGTCTTCAGGTACCTCTCTAAGAAGAACATCCAATGAGAAGAAACAACCCCAACTAATTCAACCTCATCTACTAGGTGAATTAAAAGATGAACCTGCAAGTCCATGAAACTTGTCGACATCTCTTTCTCAAACATAGAAACAATCTCAACTATCTCTTGACGCCACCATGGAATGCTAGCCATATGAATATACAGATAATTTATATATGGCACATCATAGGTCTTGGGGGAAGTCATGGTTCACACACCCACACACAAGCAAAGGATAATGACATTGCACAATAAATAGTACATTATACAAAATTTAATTATAAAATATCTCATTACATCAAAATAAAAATAAAAAATCGTGTTTTTGACATACGTACTCTTACTAGGTTCAAATGGTCATACGATTTCAACCCCGACAAACGATCTTCCACAGTGAATCAATGTCGTAGTGAAGACCCATATAAAGAAGACACCCTCACACTCATTATAATTTTCTTAGCTAAATAAAGATCATCTTTCTTTAAAATCCACGGGACATCACCTTCTTTTAAAGACCAAGAGGGACTAACCTCTCCTCTAGTTTCTTGTCTTGGCCAATGTTTCTTTTTATTTTTTGAATAAATAAGATCTCTTAGCTAATGTGACACTTTCTTTCGATGATATGTGCCTCCATAAAGAAGATGAAACATTTTTAAATATATGCATGGGATCTAGTAAGTGGGCAATCTTAAGATGCTCCCAATATAGGAGCTAATAAAAGACAAATTTCCTTTTCATCCCAATGGGAAATTTCTCAACATAGGTGTCAAAGAATCGAACATAGGCTCCCCATTTGAATCAAACATTTCTGCAATATCCTTCTCCTTCTCTCTCTCATATGCTATAATCCATTAAGCTGGTGTCATTATTGCAGGCCTTTGCGTTCTCTCTAGTTTATCATTGAAAGTGGATGTTTCTCTCTTGTAAGGGTGTTCTTCTTGGAAGAATACACTGGAGAAGTCATGCACTGGCTTTCATAGGTGATTTGACCATCTAACCTTCAGAAAAGGTCTACAACATTTACATCCATGATACCCTTTTGTTACATGATTTTATACAGGTTGACATGTTAGCAAAATGAAGATCTGAACAATTGCAACAAATTAAATTGATATGTGAAACAATATTGTTAATAAACAAATCAATAATAATGTAATTTACTAGAGAAAACTCCTAAGCCTAGATAATCATGTATGATGTAATCACATATGACATACAATGTAAAACTCCTCTCTATTGCAATGGGTCTTGATGCATCGTACATATGTATCCCTTCCCATAATTCCTTCAATTCATCTATAAATGGTTGTATGTAGACATCCATATTCTTCTTGTCTTCTACTAGGAACTATGAGATCCAACATAAGATCTTAATTCTTCACGGAAAAGGATGGGGGGATATTGTTATTGATCACTAATATAAGGCAAACAAAATAGTTGGTGTTTTGGATGGAATATCGGTTGATTCCATCCATAGCTATGCTAAGTCGTAGACTTCATACTTCATCCTTGAATTTTTCAAGCCATGTATCCTCTCTATGCTTCATGGCTATTGAATTTGTTGGGATTCGTATAAGTCCTGACTCACTTCTATGTGAGGCGTGCCATCCTTGCAACATAGTTATTCTTTGCAATGAAAGAGTCTTTGAATCCTTGGGATTATAGGCATGTTCCTCAATATATTATGAAGACCATGTGATTTACCGTTATGCCCACATTTTGAACATATTTCTTTGTCTGCATATTCTCCTATATATAGAATACAATCATTTGGTCATGCATGATATGATATGTCCTCAAAACTCAACATTTTCAATCACTTCTTTGCCTCTTCGCAGCTACCTAACAAGACATTATCACTTGGAAGAACCTTATCTTTGAATATCCTGTAGTTGGTGGGGAATATAATTGTACAATGTCAATATTTAACATTCATAAAATTGACCATTTTTAATATTGATTGTGTGACAAAATATAACTAACTTGATCGATCATTCAAGTCAATTACCTCAATATTACCGAGAAACATGCATTCAACCTGCCAAACTTTTCTTTCATGTTGTAAAGAAACATCATTGTCCCTAGTTGAGTATACTTTGACTTGATGCAAGGTCCAAGAGAGGGGTGGTTGAAGAAGATTTCATGCTTTTGAATAAGGTATCAGTGATATGAGCATCATCCCCTAGCTCATTGTTCTGGAATTCATCTAACAACATTGCCTCCATAGAAGTCATATCCTGTAAGTAATCATACATACCAACCTCCATTTGCCTCCATTTCCAACTTGTGATGAAGAACTACTATTGTTGTAGTCATTCCTAATTGGTGAATCTGGACGTAGTGGGAATTGAATAGGTGGTTGATTCAACCATTCTTTGTATGATTCCTCTCTCTTTCTTGCTCTTAATACAACCCTCTCTCAAGTTGAAATTGTAGTTGGGTTCTCCGGAAGATGGTAGTGTGTCGCTCATCATCACTGGAATCATAATTTAAAAAACTATTGAACATAATTAGTACAATATCAATGATATTAGTAAGCACGTCAACCCAATTGGTTTGTTGAAATTATTACATTATACCAAACAATTATCACCATCGTTGATCCAGGATTGTGGTTGGAAGATGCCTTGTTCCAATTGGAAGGGTGAAGACGTTGTCCATTTTCATCTACCAATTGCTTGTGATATGTTGCTCCTGATAAGAACTTTCGATGTTTTGGAAAATATGGAGTAATATTTTCTGCATCTGAACTGGATTTTGAGCCAAGTTCTTGCAAATTTGAATACATTTTTATTCAAATTGACATGGACTAAAAATAAATAAATTCAATTTGATAATCAAAATATAAATAAAATCTGAACTTATTGGAGATGGAAAGGGAGAACTTTGTCAAGGACTTTGATCAACAATATGGAATGAGCTAGAATTTGAAGAATTGGCCATTTGATATTATTGAGATTTTGTCCATGCATTTGATAAAAATCAGAAATAAAAAATTGTGCGCATATCCAAAATTAATCTCGACAACCATATAACCACAATCTGAATTTCAATATAGTTTTCAAACCATTTTTTAAGAATAAGGCGAATTGAAGTGGAAAATGTATATTATGAACTATTGTAATTCATGTGGATGCATCCTAAAGGGTAATTTGATATTAATATGTCATTTTATGTGAAATTAAAATTTCATATAGTTTTTAAACCCAACCGATGCACTTATCAAAACAAAGTGCACCGATGTGTTTAAAAAATTAACAGCACAGGGGCGTTCAAATATATCGCACCATTTTCAGACATTGCGAAAAAAAATATGTTATCATATTGGTGCTCTTCTACAAAAAACGCATCGATGCATTTCAGAACAAAACAACACCGCTACACACTTGTTTCCCGATTTTAAAAAGTAAAAACAAATTCAACCAACTCGGTCCTCTTATAACAATTATATCACCGATGCTTTTAAATAAAAATTGCATTGTTGCGTTAAAAAAAAAATAATCGCAACGTTTAAGGATTTCAAAAAAAAAATTGTATCATGTGATTCGTTGAATAAATTTGATGCCCCGACAATGTCGGTGTGTTTTTTTATAAAAGCATTAGTGCGCTTGACTATCGAACACATCGATGTGCAGAGAAATTGAAAAAATATATATGTGATTTTTTTCTTTTTTAAAATTCAAAAATGAACGGTAATTAATTTTTCAAAATATAATTTCATAAAGCGTTTTAAATAGTAAAAAATTATTCACATTTCATTATTTTACACAAAATTTCAAGTGAGTGATTTGCAAGAGTGACATACTAGGAGCATTGTGCAACAACAAAATATTTTGAAGTAGTAGAGCTATTCAAAAGATTTGAAACTGAAAGGTATGGTGATTCACTCAAAAACCTGCGTAGTAAAAATTTTAAATTCTATTGTTTATTTTACCAATAAAAAATTTACAATTTGTTAGGTTTTAATTAAAAATAGATCATTTGAAAGAAAGACATATTGAGAGCACTATGGAGCTGCAAAATATTTTGGATCCAACGAAAGATCATAAGTTGAAAGGTATGGTGATTCACTGAAAACCTTGAATAGCAAAAATCTTTAAATTTTACTATTAAAATATTTTATAATTTTTATTATATTTATTCACAATATATATATATATATATATAATATATATATATATATATATAACTGTATAATAAAAAAATTACTATAGATATTACTAGTAAATTTATTTATGATTTGCTTTCCAATTTAAGTTTAATTAAAATTCTGACCCAAAAAAAAAATATCTATACTTACCTTAAACCCTTGCTTCTTAAATTTCACCTTAAGGTTTAACTTCCTCTACCACTTCACAATTAGTGTTTTTCAATTTAGGCATTTTATATTTAATGTGTTTGTGCACTTACTATATATAGGGTGTTTGACATGTAAAGTTGGGGAATCAATTATTGAGTTAGATCCAAACTTTGTTAGCCCTCTCCATTTTTTTTAAACAACGATATGTTCCATGATGTGCCCTCTGTAATATATTGCACTGGTGCTCCCTATGTAATACAATGCACCGATATATTATAACACTCTATTTTGTCCAGTCTGTTAATCATTGCTCCCAGTGTAATATAACGCACTGACGTGCCTCTTCCAAATAACACCGTTAAATCATTTCGGTGTCTTTATCCTTACAAATCACACTGTAATAATTTAAAATTATTTTCAAAAATCAATTTTCCATGACAGTGTTGAACAATTAAACGCTCAGTGAATTTAATGATCTAAATACACTAATCACTAGAGATTTTTTGGCTTAAATTTTTTTAATTTATTTGTAAAATATATTTGATGAGATCTATATTGAGTGCTACATGTTGTATATTGACAAAAAAATGTCTCAGAATATCTCAAGTAACAAAAATATTGATCGACACAATGACAACACATCAAAAAGAGCAAAGAATGAAAGTTCTTTGTAAATTCTTTACAAAATTATATATAAAATTAACTAATATGTATTGGTTGGTGTGTGTCATGCAAAGGCACAAAATGAAAAGCTTCAATAATATTATTTCTAATCTAAGTGCAAAAGAGCATAAAATCCTAATAGAAAAAAATGTAGAATGATGAATGAGGTGAATGAAAAATACTATTCAATATGAGTTTTTCTTTTTTGAATTTTCATTAATAATATACTTAAGAATATTAGATAACATGTTTCAAACAATTTATTAATTCATGTATGTTTAATGTTCTACAGGGAGCAACAACGAAGGAAAAGATTAATGTCATTCTAAGAAAAGAAAAATTATAGAACATGTAAATGATGATGAATTGGTCCTTAGCTCATCTAGAGTGTTGTTGGAGGTTAATGAAAAGGGGGGATTTTTTTACAGAACTGTGAGGGATCTAGTTGAATGAATGTATATACGTACTTTCCACTTACAATACAAAAATCAATCCAATGATTCTAAGAACCAAACTATATCTAAACTGCAGGAAGTGTTTCCAAAGCAATGGTCTATGAGACATGTCATACTTGCAATAGCAAAAGCATACAACAACAAAAAGAATCATTCAAAAGGTAATATTCCTAATTGTATAAAATGATTTTCTAGAATTATATGTATATATTAACACAAACCATTCATTTATTAATATTGATTTTGTTATATTTGGTTTTCATATATCATTATAAAAATAGTTTTTTACTCTTTTAAGGAAGATTATGAAAATCCCAAATGATCAATGCACCGATATGTGAAACATGCCAGTAGGAATGTCCAAAAAAGTGTATAAAGAGATGATCAAATAAAGGGCCATAATTGTATCACATGAGGAACCACATCAACAACAATGTGCTTCAAATGCATGTAATCATGATTGACTTTGTACATAAAAATAAAAAATAAATAAATAATAAATAATAAAATAAAATAAATAATAAATAATAAATAATAATAAATAATAAATAATAATATAATAATAATAATAAATAAAATAAAATAAAATAAAATAAAAATTAATTAATTAATTAATTAATTAATTTAAAAAAAAATAGCATTAAATATTAATTTTCAAGTATTTTCTTGCAGAAAATAAAATAAGATGGAACTCATTCAACACATAAAATAGGATGACAAAGTAGAAAATGGTTGATTTCAAAGTTTGTGAGTAATTGTTAAGATTTCCTTATAACAACTTAAGGTTTCATTTTTGTATATTTTAAGTTTTTTTTATACCAACCATCCTTGAATGTCTTCAAGTAGGGGTTAACATACAAAGAAAAGTCATCAGAAGAATTGATTGATATTGGGTTAAATAAGAATTGTGAGTATATGTTGTCATATCAAAAATTAATTGTGGAATTTGTAAGTGTCTATGCCGTTTTACTTCTCTGAGTTTATAATTAATAGAACAAGAAAATTCTTTATATTAAATATATGATGAATTGGTCCTTAGCTCATCTGGAGTGGTTCTTTCCTTCTGCCGCGATCTTATGTTCTTCCGTTTAGTAATAGTGATCTGGGTTCTTCCGTTCTGCCACAATCTACTTCGATCTATACGGGTTCTTCCATTCTGCCACGAGATCTATATGGGTTCTTTCCTATCTAATGTTTGTCTAACCTTGTCTATCTCCTGATCATCTTCCATATCGAAAAAAATACGTACTCCAAGTGCTGAAACGTAGTTCAGCGAGGGTAATCTACTGCCACAAGATCAACGTAAAAGCATGCTGCATTGTTCTCACCTTGAAGAACTCCCGAAATCTAACATTTCCTCTTTGACTGTTCAAAACTGTCGGCGATTTCTAGAAGCCCATACAATCAATGCTTAGCGATTCTTTGGATGAAAAAACGTGAGATGCTAATATAGAAAAAGAATCCATTACTCAGAAGTTGGCGGAATACTGCTGCGAGGGCGATCGACTGCCGCGAGGGCGAACTGCTGGGCAATCTACACAGTTATTTCCATCAATTCCACAATTGATATTACTCTCAACTCCGTTCTACTGCCGCAAGGATGATTTGCTGGGCTAGGCGATCTACTGTCGTGAGATTGAGAGGAAGTGTTGTTGTTAGGAAATCTACTGCTAGATCTGGGGCTTTGTCTTCAGATCTGACTGCTTGAGCATGATGGTGATTTGAACCATTGCGAGCGTGATGATCTTTGGTGAAGTCTTCCACCCTCGGATGCTTGGCATCGATATTATTATTGGCACTGTTAACGAGTCTCACCATGATCTCCTAAGCTCTCTACTTGTCAATCTGGACTTCATTAAATGACAGAGGGACAACATTGTAAGAAACACTTCGACTCTAATTCCAAATGGCTCCCAGCTTCATGAAGATAGTTGTTATCTCAGCTCTGTCCACCTCTAGGGGGCAAGCTCCTACCCATATTGTCAGTGAATCCCCAACTCCCACTATCCAGGTGGTCCAAGCCTCACTTGATGAGGCTTTGAAGTTTTCTGAAAGTGCCCTAATCTGCCAGTTCAATGGTTTTTGGTCGTGGCTGACAGATCTCCATAGTTGGATCTCGAAGGTATGGAAGCCTGTCATTTCTGATGAAATTAATATCTACCCCTGTGCTAGGGGTTTCTTTATAGTGGATTTTGAAAACCCTAAAAGCAGACAATCTATTCTAGATTCTGGCCCTTGGTTTTGGGAAAACTCGTGCCTTTTCATGAGGCCATGGAACCCATCATTTGATCCCTCGACAACAGTCATAACCTTAGCACCAGTTTGGGTGTGATTGCCAAACCTACCCTTGCATCTCTCGAATTTCTCCTCGCTAAAAACCATTGGAAATGCAATTCGGAAATTTTATTACAAGTGCCCAAAAACAGAGGAATATGCCAGAACCACCTATGCACACATCTGTGTGGAAATGGACTTCAGCGCCAAATTCTCAACTGAAATAAACCTAACAAGTAAAGACTATGTGTGGAACCAGAAACTCGATTATGAAAGTGTCCTCTTCAGATGTTGATCCTGCTTTGAGACAAACCATCTAGCCAAAAATTTCCCAAAAGCCTCTTAGAAAAATTATGCTAGAAAGAATCACCACAAATCTACATATTGGGAAGGAGCACAAAAAGAACATTACACTGTCATCAAGGAAGAACACTCTCCAGAAAACTTTAAATCGCAAGAAATCGGGCAAGAAAGAAACAAATTGCAAGACAAGCATGGGGAAAGCCCTGCCCAACAGCAAAAAAGTGAACTCAACAACCCCTCAAGCATCAACAGTCATGAGGATTCAAATACCGCACAAAATAAATCTTCATTTAACAGCAAAGCAGATCTCCTAGACCAAACTTCTTCTCTGACTATCTTCAAAAGGACGAACACAACAAATCGCAAAGCTAAGACACCAATGTCCCAAGAACCAGAAGAGATGAAAGAGATGCAAGATAAAGGAAGTTGGAAGACCGTAGAGAAAAAAAAGAAAGCTACAGCACCAATCTCGCCAACAATGACGAGAAGCCAAAAAATTAAGAACTAAGAAAATTATAGGTCCGATAGACCAATTTGGTCTCAGTGGACGTTAACCACCATCATTATCATCATCATCAATGAGGTTTAAAACATGCAGGAAACAAAATATGGAACTACGCTAGCAAAAGATTTGTTATAACAAGGCATGAGACCTGGTTTTGAAATCATGTGCACAATTTATGAGTCACTTCTTGCTATGCTACATTGTTATTCGATTTACATTTATGTATATTATTTATTTCAATTTTCATTATTCTCACCAGTGTAGATACACTCATTACACTTTATTCTTATGTTTGCATATAGGACTACAAAATCAAGAAGACAAAAACAATCGATGCAATCAAAAAAATATTCCTCCAAATAACCCAAGTCATGGAAGTAGCTCGAGCACTAAAAACAGTTCCAACGAAAAATGATGATCGATTTGGATATCAAAGCATCCTATTGTATTTTTTAAAATATTTGTCTGTGAAAATCGAACATTTTGTTTAATGTAATGGACATAGTGTCTCAATTGAAAGACAAGGGGTTACCAATAAAAATCTCATTTTGTATGACAAAGAGCATCTTATTGATATATATTAAAATACATTTTAATTTATTCTGTTGTGTTATCCAATGTCACTAAGAAATGTTACACCACTGATTAAATATATGGATGATTACATATTATAATGAAGAGATGTGAAAAAATTAATCCGAACATCATATACAAATGCACTAACCAAATTTTAATTTATATGAATATTGTTATAAGATATACGTTGATTTTTCGATAAATAATGGATTTTAAAATTACAATAATTGCACTGTCATAGGTTGATATTTACAAAAAAGAGAAAATCTCATTCAAAAGTCAGTGCGTCTATAACATAAAAATGCACCAGTGCATTACATTATATAAAAGCACTATAATAACATGTTTTTGCATGCATGATTCCTTTTAAGAAAATGAGAGCATCGGTGCATTTATCTCTTCAAGCACCAGTCTTGTTTGAGATTAACGCCCCGGTGCATTGTAATTCTTAACGCACCAGTGCTTTCATATAACTAACTCCCTGGTCCTACAAAATATTATTTCTAGCTCGCTGCATTATGAAAACTAATAGCATCGGTCATTTCCTACAACTAACACATCGGGGCATTTGTACAAACGATACGCATCAGTGCTGCAAGTTTTCAAAGAAGCATCAGCACAACAATTATTTTCTGCGTGCCTCCACGTCGTTCCTTAAAATAACACCCTAGGGATTTTTTATATATTAGCACTGGTGCGGTATTTATTACAAACTAGTATTCTTTGAATTCAATGCCTTGATGTTTTTAGTTAGGTATTTCGCTTGGTGCTTTTATATATGTAGTGCACCGGTGCTACTTGTTCCATTAAGCTCACCGCAAAAAATACATCTGTTAGAACCTTCGGCCGCCAAGATCTTTTTAGTTATGATGAAGTTTTGTTAAAACCTCTGCTAAAACATCTGCTATCTAAAACATATGTTTTAGCGGATGTTTTTTTTACAATTTTTGTCAATTTTATAACACTAAAAACTTTTGTTATAACCTTTGCTAGAAGTTATTTTCCTTGTAGTGAAGCTTGAAACCCTGTATTCATCATATTACAATAAAGAAAAATACTCATGCTAAACATTGTTTTAATAGTCAATATTCTTTACATTTTATTCCAACACCGACAAGCATTAACACGACACATTTGTCACTCTTGCAAATAATAATAATATAGACATACCTCCTACAACATTAACATCATCTAAACTAGGAATGAAAACATTTTTTGTTATGAATAACAAATATATGAGCACTTATCTTAACAAATGCAAGATTGTTCCAACTAAGAGTGGGACTCTAATTCTCCACCCAACCGTAGACAAGCTACAACCAATATTACTTGTAGTTGTTACCCCCGATCTGGATTGCAAGATTAAGGTGGAGTACTCTCAAAGGGAATCCATCAATGAATGCACAACCAAACCATAACACCACCAAGCCACCCTTCCTTTATCCCCAAGGCAAGCCACGATGTTAATTTTTTTGTTTCTTAATCAAAACCCATTACAATAGAGCTCTTCAGTTAGCTTATGGCTCTCTTCAACGTCCAACAATGTAGTTCAAGTTGTTACCCTTTTACCTCTTCTTTAGAAGTTCCAAAAGTGCCACTTCCTCTTCCTCATCTGCAATTTCTTCTTGCCAGGATATTTTCTCCCTTTGCGCACATAACTGTGTTTTTATGTGTGTTCCTCCTTCCTCCTCCAAAGTGCATGTAAGTTCTATCATTCCCCTTCTGTGTGGTTCTTCCTCTCTCTATTATATACTTCATTCCTTCTCCATGGTTTTGTAGCAGCCTCCTCATGGTTAGTGCAACCCATGGTGCCTTAATGTTTTTTTTTCCTCTTCTTGCTTGTCATGGGGGCGAAAGGATGCATGCCCTTGTCCTTTCTCTTCTTGTTTATTTATGGCACAACTGGCCCCATTTAAACCACTCAGTCAACCTAGGACTAATATTTAAAACAACAATTCCTTCAAGCAATGGAATTTTTGTCCCTCTCTCAACCTTTTAATTTATAAAAATATTTACATTACATACATGAGGATAAGCAATTGGGCTATTACACCCATCTTAATAATCATGTATTCCAACCAAAACTCCTCTAGAAATCCCATCATCGTTAGCAACAACACATAAAGTCTATTCATGTGGAAATTATGGATATAAAGTTGAATCCTTCATAAGGACAATTTCTTAATCTTTGTTTCCAATGAAACTCTATCCTTAAAGCGCAATTATGCTCGTCAGGAGGACGAGATTGATGCTCTTCGAAGATAACTTAAAGATCTCCACCTCAAAGGCAACAATGTAGAGAATAAAAACCCATCAAGTGAAGCTACTAGTCCACCTCATGGCCCTCAAAACTTTGATTTGAACCAACTAGCAAATGAAGACCCCCACTCTCCTCTATGATGGGAGCCTACTGTAAATTTGTTTTTTAGCTATCCTAATTTTGCAGAATCTATGTATGTCGTAGTGATATTGCAGTACTTTTGGTTAGTAGCTACTTTGTCCCGATAGATAGTTCCTTCTCGAATGTTGCTTTGAAAATGTTGAAATGTAATGACTTCCTGTGTTTTGTCACGTCCAGACATGGATTTAATAAAAATATCTACTCATTACTGTTTCAAAAAATTAAAAGTATAATGTATTAAGACAATTGCAAAGGAATGATGTAATCCACATAGAGACATAATCATAGATTATTAATGGAAGGCATGGAATCGTAGAAGAGTTACTATTTATGTAAAATCTAGATATAAAATAAATTTAAATTTTGTTATATAATATTTTGAGGAACACTAGATTCATACAACGTTGGGTTTTATGACTTTCAAAAAAGAAAATTAATTAATCATTGCCCCGATATGGGAGAGATGTTGTCACCATAACATTACATTTAAAAATAATAAAGTAATACTTATATTAACAAATTAAAAATAATAATAACCTAGAAAATTGACGTTGACCATACATAAAATACTTTAATTACCTTAATTTTACATCAACTTTATATAAAGAAATCAAGCAATTGAAAGTAAAAATAATAATTTACTTTTTAGCATAAGGAAAATATGTACTATTTAACATGGAATTTGACTAACTTAACATTACATTTAAAAATAATAAAGTAATTCTTACATTACATTTAAAAATGATAAAGTAATACTTAAACAAAAAAAAATAGTAATAACCAAGAAAATTGATGTTGGCAATACATAAAATACTTTAATTTTCACCTTAATTTTACATCAACTTTATCTAAAGAAATAAGTAATTAAAAATAAAAATAATATTTATTTTTTAGTATGAGGGAGCTATGTACTTTCTTCACTATTTAACATGAAATTGACAAAAATAATTTATTGATGTCACATGATGTTTAATTCATTATATATATATATATATATATTATTGTGAGTTACAAAAAAAATATTTCAATGTCCATATTAAAGAAAAATAAATTAATTGAAGGGAAAAAAAATCTTATATACTCACTTCTCATTACAAGGGAGATGTGTAATTTATTTCATTTTTTAAGTTAAGGTTGATATATAATATTTAAAAATAATAATAATAATAAAGTTTAATATGAGTTATACATCAACTATTTCAAAAGATTTCAACATCAAACATATATGGAGAGGAAGAGTGGGAGAAACCTTATTCCATATAATATGTGCTTTCTAATTCAAAATGTGAGGGAGATTTGTAATTTTTGTCAATGTTTACTATGGATTTGATACTTATAATTTTTAAAAATATTAATAATTAATATAATTAAATATATGCATATAGGAAAAAATATTTATAAAAATATATATATATATATTATATATAATGTGTGTTTCTCAAAATCAACTAACTTTGGATCTATCAAGAGCTAAGAGGAATCAAAGCTGTCAAGGTACAAACTTTTCCTCAAGTTGTGCACTCAAAAATAGGTTTGCATCTTGATAATACATGTTTCCTAAGTTTGATATAAAATTAATATGTTGAGGAACATTAGATTCATACGACCTTGGGTTTTATGACCTTCAAAAAATAAAAAGAGTTAATGAGCATAAAATAAATGTGTGATAATATATATATATAAGATAACTTTTATTATGAGAATGTCTTTCAGATTAATCACATCATTAAGTTATGGTCTACTTTTCGAACCATCTAATGTGGTTCATCCTCAGGACAAAGGTGTATATGTATATATTTTTATTAATATGTATATATTGTAAAGATTTAACCTTTACAAAATATTCTACAAGATTCTTAGTAGTAGTTATAAATCAAAGGTTGAGATTTATATCAAAATTAGTTACGTTCTTTATCCACTTTTAATTCAATTGATTAATTAAAAAGATTTCATGACTCATGGTTTTTTTTTGGGCATGTGGTATTAGTAAGCCATGGTATTGACTCATAGTATTGTTAAAAAACCTATTTACAAGTGGAGTGAATCTCGGTGGTTAAGAATTGTGTTACATGTTTTTTTAAATGTATATATGTTTAACTGATATATTATTTTTTTTCATAATAATAATAAATAACATTATAATTTATTCAACTTTTATGATTTCTTTGTAATTGCACCAAGGGGAGCTCTCCAACGCAATATGACAAAGATGTAATGTAAAGCCTAAACATTTTGACTAGGTCAAAAAAAACCTATGTTAAAATAAATATAATTTCAAAATAAACTAATAAAATAAAAAATCTATGCTATTGTTGGTTGGTTAAGGTAAATTCTATTTGATAGAGTTACGGTGGTTTTTGAGCTCTAAATTTATGAGAACAAATAGTATCAACCCATAATATTCATGTGAAATATACTCTATTTAAAGGGGGGAATTAAACCAACTTAGATCCATCTTAACTCCAGATCTAAGAGGGATTAAATCTCCTTTCACTCTAAAAGAGGTTTGCATCTCAAGAGATTTGGTCCCTCTAGAGGCTTGGTAGATTAAGAGTTCAGATGGATCTAGGTTGGTATACATGAAGTTGTAAACATTTCTAAAATGATGGGTTTTTCCAATGCACTTAAACCAAAAAGGAAAATAAGGCAAATTTGAGGTCGATGTTGTTGAGCTCTAGGTTTATGAAAACCCATGGTATTGATGCATGGAATTCATGTGGAATATAGCCTATTTAAAGGGGGAAATTAAACCATATTAGATCCATCTTAACTCCTACAACTAAAGGGATCAAACCTTTTTCACTCTAAACCAACCTAGATCCATCTTAATTTTGGATCTACCAAGGGCTAAGAAGGATCAGATCTCTTGAAATGAAAATCTCTTTTATAGCGAAAAGAGTTTTTATCCCTCTCAAACATAACATTACAACATCTCTTCCATATTGTAATGAGACATCTCTTCCATTTTGTGTTGTTAGAGAGGCATCTCTTCCATATTGTGTTGAGACATCTCTTCCATATTGTGCTGCTGGTTCCTCTCTGCCCAAAGAGGTTTGTATCTCAAGAGATTTGATCCCTCTCGACACTTTACATCGAGAGTTTAGATGCATCTAGGCTGGTGTAGATGAAATTGTAAACTTTTGTAAAATGATGGGTATTTTCAATGCACTTTTTTTTTGTAAGGTTGGCAGGACTACATCTTCATCATGTCCAATCTATGACCCCGATCGGAGTGGCAGAGAATTGAACCAGTGACTTCACATCAAGGAGTGCCTTAACAGAGCACCTGGTCACCATTTATCCAAGACCTCGTGGACGGTTTTTTTTCAATCCACTTAAACCAAAAGAGAAAATCATAATTATTAACATGGGGAATAGCAAAATGCAATATTTTTTTTACTCTTGCAATGTCTTTTTTATAGGCTTAGTCTAACTTATAGATGAAATGATATTTTTCATGACATTTATTCAGGTTAATTTTAATCAAAATATGGGAAATATTTTTAAAATCTTAAGTTTAAGATGTTTAAACTGTAGAATTCTAGTGCCCCATGGGGTTTTTCAAGGTGTTGAATCCATTTATGCATTCAAAAATGCATGTTAAACAACAAAAAATTACAATATTTCTTGGAATTTTTTTGTTAGACAATGCCTTTTTTATATAGGGTGCTAAATATGTGATTTTCTTAAAATAAAATGTGATATATATATGTGTTTGTGTGTGTGTGTGTATGTTGGAATTATGATACAGATGTTGTCCTTGATGGCAACTCACATAGATGACAGTTCACAGTGCAAAAGGTTAATAACAAAGGATTACAGATCAGACTCTAGAGAATGAAGAAAGAGAAGTATACACTGGTTCATTTTGTCTAAGTAGCGTATACATGCAGGTACACAGAACAAAAAGAACGTATACGTATACACACACTCTCACAAGAGGAAAAGCACGTACAGGTTGGAAAAACAAGGAAATTTAAGAGCAAAGATATGTATGTATGTTGGCATTATGATACAAATGTTGTCCTTGATGGCAACTCACATAGATGACAGTTCATAGTGCAACAGGTTAACAACAAAGGATTACAGATGAGACTCCAGAGAATGAAGAAAGAGAAGTATACGGTGGTTTATTTTGTCTAAGTAGCATGTACACGCAGGTACACAGAACAAAAGGAGTGTATATCTATACACACACACTCACAAGAGGAAAAGTGTGTATAGGTTGGAAAAACAAGGAAATTTAAGAGCAAAGAATACTAGGGGTCAATACCATGGTATTAGCCCACAATATTGAGCGGAGTAATGACTATTTGATCCCGCCCAAGAAAACCATGGGTCCTAAGTGGTTTTGGTATGAGGTATTGAGAAAGGCCTAAAACTATATAAGGAGGAGAAAATCATTAGGCCAGGGTGTGAAAGTGAATGGATTTCTGAGGAATACTTCTATCTGAAGTATATGTTATGTTGCAAGGGCTATGATTATGAGATGATCTGAAATATTTTCTACACCTTAGATACAATGTTAGATCAGGATCATAAGAACTGAAAGGACTTATCATTGCATGATCGGATGTTGATTGGGCTAGATCTGAATACTAACGCATGTTTCATTATGTAAATGTTATGATCTAGGTATGACTGAAGTATGGAATAGTTGTGCAGTCTTAAGTTAGTATTTGCATATCTATACGCTGGTTCGCTTTGTTAAAAGCGCGTATACACGTTGATTGGACACATCAAAGTAGCGTATACATTATGAAATATGATGTTTAAAGTTGCAGTTGGTTCTAGTTGTTGTTGCAGAGTTCTAGGTTCTGCTTTGTGTTCTGGTGACAGTGTTCTAAATGTTCAGATTGATTGATTGTGATTTGCTTCAGTGATGATGGGTTTTCAGTGATTGGTAGTTTTACAATGGTGATTGATTTGAGCTTCAATGTTGTTGATGGGTCCAGTATCAAAATTTGATGAAACGTGGCCTTCAGATTGTGGTGTTGTGTTCCAAGAGTATCCAATCTGAAAATTTATGAAACGTGGTCCCTAGAGAAAGAGAGAAGGTCGTATCCTTCTTTGGTCAGTGCCTACGTATTGGTAAACATATTGGTCAGTACAAGAGCTAGGCGGTTGGAGCTCCCTTCCAATAGCAGCTAGAAAATGAGTGAAGGTTGGAGCCTTCTATAGGCCAGCACCTACGTACTAGTAAATGGATTGTCTAGTACAAGAGCTAGGGGGTTGTAGCTCCCTTCTAGTAGAATATGGAGAACGAGAGAAGGTTGTAGCCTTCTGCAGGTGGGTGCTTGCGTATTGGTATGATTCTACACCAGTACAATATTGTAAATAAGTTTTTCTTATATTAAAAGAAGATAGTAGCAGGTGGTTTTTGTCCCACATTGGATTTCCACCTTAATTCTTGGTGTTCATGTGTGTTGCTTATGTGTGATGGTTTATTCTATTATTACTGCACATGGTTATCATTTAAATGGTTAATAAATTACTAATGCACTGATTAAAGATCAACATATGATGAATTAACTAAATCACGAGTTCAGTGGATATATGTTGGTTGCCTTAAAGACAATTGCGTGCACATGTGAGTTCCCTTCACTGAAGTAGCATATATAAATCAGAGTATGAAATGAAAAAGTTATTGATTTGACTAACATTGATTCACCCCTTCCCCCTCTCAGTATTATTTCCAACAATTGGTATCAGAGCAGGTCCTTCATAAGAAGCTTGATCGCTTGAAGGGGGATCTTTCAAAATGAACAATCATGAAGGTATGGGATCTATCAAACCACCAATCTTCAATGTGAACAACCAGGTATATTGGAAAACACAAACTAAAGCTTATCTTCAGTCACTTAGAGCTGATGTTTGGGCAATTGTGGAAAAAGGATGTCAATATCCAGCAACAGTCCCCACGGATCTAATTCCAAAGTAATTAATACCTTATCGGGAAGTCTATCAGAATCAAAATTCGTCAAAGTCATGCAATTCAACATAGCCAAGAAAATATGGGACAGAATCATTCAGAGCTACAAAGGAGACTCCTAGTTAAAACGTGCTAAACTACAAACTCTCAGAATCTAGTATGAAACTCTCAAGATGCATAATGATGAAAGTATTCTAATTATTTCTTTCGAGTAGATGGGATTGTAAATCATATGAGAAATCTAGGTGAAGAGATAAAGGAAGCTACTTTAGTTGAGAAAATTTTGAGATCTTTGTCTTCTAAATTTGAGTCAAAAGTGTATGCCATTGAAAAAAAAAGGATCTTCAAACTATTATTGTGACTCAACTCCATGGAATCCTAACTGCCTTTGAAATGAGAAAAGGAGGTCCATCAGATATGAGAGAAGCCAATTTTAAAGCATCAACAAAGGGAAAAGAAAAGGAAGAGCACAATGAATCTGGACATTTTAGAAGAAGAAGATGAGGTAAATTCTGTCAAGAATCTTCAACGGGATTCCAGAATATTCAGAGGTAAGCTACCATTCAAATACTTTGCTTGTGGTAGAGTTGGTCATTACACTGCTAAATGCCCTCATGTCAAAGAAAAGATGTATGCAGAAGGTAATAGAAGTTATTATACTCATGGTGATAGTGATTGCTTGTCCAATAGTGATTAAGATAATCAAGAAATTAAACTACTCATGGCATATGAAAATGATGCCTTAGAAAAGGAAGATTACCTTAAAGAAATCAGTTAACTCAAAATCAGTTTGGCAGAAAAGGATATAGTCATAGACATAGTGACACATCAACTCACTGAAAAGGATAAACACAATGAAGTGTTAGAATGTGAAGTATTAAATCAAAGAAAAGAACTTGAGAAGACAAAGACTCTAAATCTTAGATTTGCTAAAGGATAGGAAACATTAGATGAAATCATCAAAGTTTAGCGTTCACCTATTATAAAAGCTGGTCTTGGTTTTCATGAAGGTGAATCTAGCTCACAAGATGAGGTAAGGAACTTCAATGCAAAATCTGAAATTCTCAACAAGGAGATAAGAGGTCAACCCCATCAACAACCACAGAAAAAAAAGGCTTCAAAGAAAAACATTTCCACCTAACTATGGAAGGGATAATTGTTTCTTTTCTCTGACAAATAATGTTGAATGTTTTATATGTCATAATTTTGGACATGTTGTAGCCAGATGTAGAAGTACAATGGTTCAATATCGTCACACAAAAAGATCATCAATTTCCAGGTACTTTAAGGGATATTGTTTTGCTTGCAATATGTTTGGTCACAAATCTATTGATTGTGATAGAAGGAATATGAAACATGTAAGATGCTATGTGTGTAACAAGTTTGGACATAAAGCAAAGGAATGCAAGAGAAAATTTCGGCCACCATACCAAAAGGAGAAAACATCATCACAATCCAAGGTATTGAAGAAGACGGAATTGTTGTCAGAAAGATGTGGCATAGCTCAGTTTACAAACATAACAGACTCAAGGGGAGCTGAAAGTGTAAAACTTCAATATTCCAATTCTCATACGCAGTTATTATGAAGAGAAGTCGCATATATAAGCGAGTTAGAAGTTGCACAATCATGTATATGGTGTTTTGAAGAAAAACCAGTGGGACGGACTTAGGGAAAGGGGTATGATATGGTTCAGTCGATTATCAATTATCTATTATGTTCTGATTGATGATGGTTACAGTCTGCTGATAATATGTGGAAGTGTTTTTGGCCCTCATAGGATGTAAATAAGTTGATGAATAATTGGCTGATGATTCTTACTAACAAATGCAATGATCAAATTTGATAGTGAACAATTGACACAGATTCAGGGGAAGCATATGTTTCTAATAATGCATTGTTGGCATTATATTAAAAGACCTTGGTACATCACGATAATTATATTTCTTTATCCACATAGTTGTTTGATTCCATTGACTCTTTTGATGATGGACATATACAGGCTATTGCTTTTGATGCTAATGGTGCAAATCATATATGGTGTATGTTAGTTTCTGATGGTTATCATGGTCTTGTTTAGATTTTTGGTCCTTGTTATAAATTTCATGTATATCATTTGATGTAAAGGTCATGAAAAGACCTAATTTGTAACCCCACTATGCATGGGAAGGATGATGTAATAATTGATATTTCAGTCATGTATAAACATTTGGTATATCCCCACTTGGTTGGGTGGATGAGTAAATTTTGGTGTATACCCACTTGGTTGGGTGATTGATGTATGTATGAGTCATTTGTCTTAGGGAAGTCATACTCACTTAGTTGAGTTATAGAGTTATGTTATTCTTTTGAAAAATATCTTTGCAGACTCTACATGTACTCAGAGGGAGCACGGACAACATAATGAATATCAAAGAGGGAGAATATCTTGGTCCACCCTTTGCCCTTGATGTCAAATGGGGAGAGTATCTTGGCGTTGTGGTTTCCATCAAGTCCAAAGAGGGAGGTATTTTGCATTATGATACAGATGTTGTCCTTGATGGCAACTCACATAGATGAAAGTTCACAGTGCAATAGGTTAACAACAAAGGATTACAGATCAGACTCCAGAGATTGAAGAAAGAAAAGTCTATGCTGGTTCATTTTGTCTAAGTAGAATGTACACGCATGTACACAGAAAAAAAAAGAGAGTATATGTATACATGCACTCTCATAAGAGGAAAAGAGCGTACAGGTTGGAAAAACAAGGAAATTCAAGAGAAAAGAATACTTGGGATCCATACCATGGTATTAGCCCACAATATTGAGCGAAGTAATGACTATTTGATCCCGCCCAAGAATACCACAGGTCCTAAGTGGTTTTGGTCTGAGGTATTGAGAAAGGTCTAAAACTATATAATGAGGAGAAGATCATTAGGCCAGGGTGTGCAAGTGAATGGTTTTCTGAGGAATACTTCTATCTGAAGTATATGTTATGTTGCAGGGGCTATGATTATGAGATGATCTGAAATATTTTGTGCGCCCTGGATACAATGTTATATTAGGATCATAAGCACTGAAATGACTTATTATTGCATGATCTGATGTTGATTGGGCTAGATCTGAATACTAACACATGTTTCATTCTGTAAATGTTATGATCTAGGTATGGCTGAAGTCTGGAATAGCTATGCAGTTTTAAGTTAGTATTTTCAGATCTATACGCTAGTTCGCTTTGTTAAAATCATGTATACAAACTGGTTCGGCACATCAAAGTAGCGTATACATGAAATATGATGTTTGAAGTTGCAATTGGTTCTAGTTGTTGTTGCAAAGTTCTGGGTTCTACTCTATGTTTTGGTGACAGTGTTCTAAATGTTCAAATTGATTGATTGTGATTTGCTTCGGTGATGACAGGTTCTCAATGATTGGTTGTATTACAGTGGTTATCGATTTTAAGCTTCAATATTGCTGATGGGTCTAGTATGAAAATTTGATGAAACGTGGCCTTCACATTGTGGTGTTGTGTTCCAGGAGTATCAAGTCTGAAAATTTATGAAACGTGGTCCCTGGAGAAAGAGAAAAGGTCACAGCCTTCTGTAGACCAGCGCTTACGTACCACTAAACATATCAGCGAGTACAAGAGCTAGGGGGTTGGGCTCCCTTCTAGTAGCAGTTGGAAACGAGTGAAGATTGGAACCTTCTGTAGGCCGACACCTACGTACTAGTAAACGGATCGGTTAGTATAAGAGCTACGGGGTTGTAGCTCCCTTCTAGTAGAACCTAGAGAATGAGAGAAGGTTGTAGCCTTCTGCAGGTGGGTGCCTGCATATTGGTATGAATCTACACCAGTACAATATTGTAAACAAGTTTTTCTTATATTAAAAGAAGAGAGCAACAGGTGGTTTTTGTCCCACATTGGGTTTCCACCTTAATTCTTGGTGTTCATGTGTGTTGCTTATGTGTGATGGTTTATTCTATTATTACTGCACATGGTTATCGTTTAAATGGTTAATAAAGTACTAATGTACTGATTAAATATCAACATATGATGAATTAACTGAATCACAAGTTCACTAGATATACATTGGTTGCCTTAAAGACAGTTGTGTGCACATGTGAGTTCCCTTCATTGAAGTAGTGTATATAAATCAGAATACGAAACGAAAAAGCTATTGATTTGACTAATATTGATTCACCCCCCCACCTGCCCCCACCCCCCTCTTAGTATTATTTCCAACAATATATATATATATAATATATATATATATATATATATATATATATATATATATATATATATATATATATATATATATATATATATATATATATAATGGAATGAAAATTGTTGGAGAATTAGCAAAATTACACAATATAATGATTATTTTACAAATATCACAAACAAGTGTTACAATGTGTTTTTGGAGACTTGAAACTAAATAGTTGGAGAAACATATTGTTCACCAAATTACTTAAACTAAAATCCTTTGACTACAAACACCAAACTTAAACTTTAATTAAATGAACCTAGGTCCATTTTTTATTTTTATCTAATTTGGTGGAGTCAAATTGTTTTAATTAATAATTATAAACTAATTTTTTGATTTTTTTTGTTAATTTAATTCAAATTTTATTTTTATTTTTCTTTTGATGTAATTTGACAAAGTCAAAATATTTACATAAATATTAAAACATATTTTCCATACTAGAAAAATTAAAAACCTTACAATAAACTTTATCTCAAAACAATTCATTCAAATAGAGTGAACCAATCCAATCTGTTTTAATTAAATAAATTATATCATTTTTATTTTGAATTTCCTTACATTGGATTTAAGAAGTTTTTGCTAGGAAATTTTTGAGAGAAGATCACATCAGAATTCATGTGTCCACTTGTTTCAAACCTTCTAGAGTCGTTCATCACCAGGACAAGATATGGAGAATCAAATCAAAGCATCAGATTAAATAGGGATAGCTAGAGAATTAACTTTTGAACATTGGAATTTAACAGTTAGTTTTGACTAGATATTATTATTTATTAATAAAGAATATTTTAATATAATAAATGTAATAAAAAAATCTAATAAATTATAACTCCATAATTAAATAAAAATATCTAAAATTAAATAAATTAATATTTTTATCATACTTAAATAGTACATTAAGGTTAAAATTACCAAGGTCAAATAAACAAGTAAATATTTAGATATCATTTTGGGATTCAACTACATTAAGTAAGTCATTCATGTATGACCACTTCCATGAGAGGTAGTCGTAACTGACTAATTTCTCATGATTTTTTAATAGTCCACTTAGCACTCATTACATCAGATGATGCTCATGAGGGTGAAGAAGTGGGATTGAAACTAGTGAAATGAATCACGTAGCGTCAATCATCACTTTCGAGGCTTGCACCCGGTAACCAGGACTTCCCGGGAGGTCACTCATCTTAGATTGCCTCTAGCTCAAGCGCACTTAACTGTGGAGTTTTCCCCACAATCAATCTCACTTAGCTTGCTACCCCATTTGCAAAACCTTAGCAAGTATTGTGCCTCATGAACCATTCAAGAAGAGATCCCTTCACTCTTTTTTATTTTAAGTATTAGGGGGTTTATGCAGTGAATTATATTAGATATCATTTTGGGATTCAACTGTGTTAAGTAAGTCATTCACGTGTGACCACTTCCATGAGAGGTAGTCATAATTCACTAATTTCTCATGATTTTTTAGTAGTCCACTTAGCACTCATTGCATCGGGGCAAGCTCACAGAGGTGAAGAAGTGGGAATGAAACTAGTAAATGAATCACATAGTGTTAATCATCACTTCCAGGGCTTGCACCCGGTAACTAGGACTTCTCGGGAGGTCACCCATCCCAGATCGCCTCTGGATCAAGTGCGTTTAACTATGGAGCTTTCCCCACAATCAAGCCCACTTAGTTTGCTACCCCATTTGCAAAACCTTAGCAAATATTGTGCCTCATGAACCATTCAAGAAGAGATCCCGTCACTCTTTTTGAATTTAAGTATTAGGGGTTTTACCCAGTGGATTATATAAGATATTATTTTGGGATTCAACTGTGTTAATTAAGTCATTCACATATGACCATTTCCATGAGAGGTAGTCGTAACTAACAAATTTCTCATGATTTTTGAACAGTCCACTTAGCACTCATTACATCGGGTGATGCTCACAGGGGTGAAGAAATGGAATTGAAACTAGTGAAATGAATCATATAGCATTAATCATCACTTCTCGGGCTTGCACTCAGTAACCAAGACTTCCCGGGAGTCACCCATCCCAGATCGCCTCTTCCTCAAGCGCGCTTAACTGTGGAGTTTTCCCCACAATCAAGCCCACTTAGCTTGCTACCCCATTTGCAAAACCTTAGCAAGTATTGTGCCTCATGAACCATTCAAGAAGAGATCCCTTCCCTCTTTTTGAATTTAAGTATTAGGGGGTTTACGTAGTGCATTATATTAGATATCATTTTGGGATTCAACTATGTTAAGTAAGTCATTCACGTATGACCATTTCCATGAGAGGTAGTCGTCCACTTAGCACTCATTGCATCGGGTGATGCTCACAGGGGTGAAGAAGTGGGATTGAAACTAGTGAAATGAATCACATAGCGTCAATCATCACTTCCGAGGCTTGCACCTGGTAACTAGGACTTCCCGGGAGGTCACCCATCCCATATCACCTCTGGTTCAAGCGCGCTTAACTGTGGAGTTTTCCCCACAATCAAGCCCACTTAGCTTGCTACCCCATTTTCAAAACCTTAGCAAGTATTGTGCCTCATGAACCATTCAAGAAGAGATCCCTTCACTCTTTTTGAATTTAAGTATTAGGGGGTTTATGTAGTGCTTTATATTAGATATCATTTTGGGATTCAACTGTGTTAAGTAAGTCATTCACGTATGACCATTTCCATGAGAGGTGGTCATCTACTTAGCACTCATTGCATCGAGTGATGCTCACAGGGTGACGAAGTGGGATTGAAACTAGTGAAATGAATCACACAGCATCAATCATCACTTCTGGGGCTTGCACGCAATAACTAGGACTTCCCGGGAGGTCACCATCCCAGATCGCCTCTAGCTCAAGCGCACTTAACTGTGGATTTTTCACCACAATCAAGCCCACTTAGCTTGCTACCCCATTTGAAAAACCTTAGCAAGTATTGTGCCTCATGAACCATTCAAGAAGAGATCCCTTCACTCTTTTTGAATTTAAGTATTAGGGGGTTTACGCAATGCATTATATTAGACGTCATTTTGGGATTCAAATTTGTTAAGTAATTCATTTACGTATGACCATTTCCATGAGAGGTAGTCGTAATTGACTAATTTCTCATGATTTTTGAATAGTCCACTTAGCACTCATTGCATCGGATGATGCTCACAGGGGTGAAGAAGCGAGATTGAAACTAGTGAAATGAATCAAATAGCATCAATCATCACTTCCAGGGCTTGCACCTAATAACCAGGGCTTCCCGGGAGGTCACCCATCCTAGATCGCCTCTGGCTCAACCGCGCTTAACTGTGGAGTTTTCCCCATAATCTAGCCCACTTAGCTTGCTACCCCATTTGCAAAACCTTAGCAAGTATTGTGCCTCATGAGCCATTCAAGAAGAGATCCCTTCACTCTTTTTTATTTAAGTATAAGGGGGTTTACGCGGTGCATTATATTAGATATCATTTTGGGCTTCAACTGCGTTAAGTAAGTCATTCACGTGTGACCATTTCCATGAGAGGTAGTCGTAACTGACTAATTTCTCATGATTTTTGAATAGTCAACTTAGCAGTCATTGCATCAGGTGATGCTCACAGGGGTGAAGAAGTGGGTTCGAAACTAGTGAAATGAATCACATAGTGTCAATCATCACTTCCGGGGCTTGTACCTAGTAACCAAGACTTCCCAGGAGGTCACCCATCCCAGATCGCCTCTAGCTCAAGCGTGCTTAATTGTGGATTTTTCCCCACAATCAAGCTCACTTAGCTTGCTACCCCATTTGCAAAACCTTAGCAAGTATTGTGCCTCATGAAACATTCAAGAAGAGATCCCTTCACTCTTTTTGAATTTAAGTATCAGGGAGTTTACGCAGTGCATTATATTAGATATCATTTTGGGATTCAACTGTGTTAAGTAAGTCATTCACGTATGACCATTTCCATGAGAGGTACTCGTAACTGACTAATTTCTCATGATTTTTGAATAGTCCACTTAGCACTCATTGCATCGAGTGATGCTCACAGGGGAAGAAGTGGGATTGAAACTAGTGAAATGAATCACATAGAGTCAATCAACACTTCCGGAGCTTGCACCCGGTAACCTGGACTTCCCGAGAGGTCACCCATCCCAGATCGCCTGTGGCTCAAGCACGCCTAACTGTGGATTTCTACCCACAATCAAACCCACTTAGCTTGCTACCCCATTTGCAAAACCTTAGCAAGTATTGTGCCTCATGAAACATTCAAGAAGAGATCCCTTCACTCTTTTCGAATTTAAGTATTAGGGGATTTACGCAATGCATTATATTAGATATCATTTTGGGATTCAACTGTGTTAAGTAAGTCATTCACGTATGACCATTTCCATGAGAGGTAGTCATCCACTTAGCACTCATTGCATCGGGTGATGCTCACAGGGGTGAAGAAGTGGTATTGAAACTAGTGAAACGAATCACATAGCGTCAATCATCACTTCTGGGGCTTGCACCCGGTAACCAGGACTTCCCGGGAGGTCACCAATCCCAGATCACCTCTGGCTCAAGCAAGCCTAACTGTGGATTTTTCCCCACAATCAAGCCCATTTAGCTTGCTACCCCATTTGCAAAACCTTAGCAAGTATTGTGCCTCATGAACCATTCAAGAAGAGATCCATTCACTCTTTTTGAATTTAAGTAGTAGGGGGTTTACGCAGTGAATTATATGAGATATCATTTTGGGATTCAACTGCATTAAATAAGTCATTCATGTATGACAATTTCCATGAGAGGTAGTCATAACTGACTAATTTCTCATGATTTTTGAATAGTCCACTTAGCATTCATTGCATCAGGTGATGCTCACAGGGGTGAAGAAGTGGGATTGAAACTAGTGAAATGGATCACATAGCGTCAATCATCACTTCCAGGGCTTGCACCCGGTAAACAGGACTTCCTAGGAGGTCACCCATCCCAGATCGCCTCTAGCTCAAGCGTGCTTAACTGTTGACTTTTCCCCACAATCAAGCCCACTTAGCTTGCTACCCCATTTGCAAAACCTTAACAAGTATTGTGCCTCATGAACCATTCAAGAAGATATCCCTTCACTCTTTTTGAATTTAAGTATTAGGGGGTTTACGCAGTGCATTATATTAGATATCATTTTGGCATTCAACTGCATTAAGTAAGTCATTCACGTATGACCATTTCCATGAGAGGTAGTCGTAAATGACTAATTTCTCATGATTTTATTCAATGAGTGCTAAGTGGACTATTCAAAAATCATGAAAAATTAGTCAATTACGATTACCTCTCATGGAAATGGTCATACGTGAATGACTTACTTAATGCGGTTGAATCCAAAAATAATATCTAATATAATGCACTGCATAAACCCTCTAATACTTAAAAAAATAAATATTTAGTTTTGAATAAATAAATAAATAAATATTTTATTTATTTAAGTATTGATTAAATAAATAAATATATATGTTTGGACTAAATAATAAATGCTTATATTTTAATTAAGAATTTGAATTTAATAAAAAGAAAAATTCTAATAGGTTATAAATCCATAATTAAATAAAAAATATCTAAAATTAAATAAATTAATATATTTTATTATACTTAAATAATACATTAAGGTCAAAATTGGATAATAAATAAGTAAATATTTATCTAAATTTGGGCTTTTGTGATCCATAATATGAATTTAGAAATCAGATAAATAAACTACAAGTTGACGTGTTTCTTTTAACCAACTAGTGTGATTCATCTTCAAGACAAGATGAAAAACTAGATCATAGCTTTAGATTAAATAGATGAATAGAGATGTTTTCTAGTCGTTCGAATATAACAACTAATTTTGATGAACCACACTTGTTGGTTCGAAACGCACCAGCCAAAAATTTCTCTTATGTGATTTCTACTAAAAGACTTTGCTTAACTAATTTTGACTAAAGAATTATCATTAATTAATCAATATTTTTTTAACTAAAATAAAGTAATGGATGGAAATTAGTTGTAAATAAATAATTCAATTAATTTTATTATTGTTATATTTATTATTTTAATAAAAAAAAGGTAGGTGATAATAATGGTCAAACTTAATTATTCTAAAGAATAAAATTGAAAAGTAATAATAAAAAAATGGAAAAACTAAAATTAAAATAAATAAATAAACAAAATAAAATAATAAAGCAAATTTACATGTTCCAAACATAAAACTAAAATAGTAATAAGAAAATGAAAAAATAAAATATAAATCAAATAATGAACTAATCCAATTCTATTATTTAAATTCAAAAAAAATATAGTCTAACCACAAAATAAATAAATTAAATTAATTAATTAATTAATTATTTTATTTTAATAAAATACATAAATATTTTATTTATTTATTTATTTAAGTATTGAGTAAATAAATAAATATTAAAATGGACTAAACATATAAATAAATAAATATTAATTTTGATTAAATAGATAAATATTTTTGAATTGAGGCTTCTGTTTATCCATATTAAGTTAAGAGAGATTTTTCGCGGCAAATCACAAGATAATTCATTTGTCTGTCGATGTGTTTCGAACCAACAAATGTGGTTTATAAATATTAAGAATTTAACTAAACTAATAAATAAATAAATATAATTTATATTCATTTTGATTAAATAAATAAATATTTTATTTAATTTTAATTAAGTTTGTTTTTTTTTATATCAAGGTTAACCTTGGAAATGAAAAAAGATATATCTGATGTTATTTAAATATATTCAATATATTCACTCTAAATTTGATCACTAATTTCTAATTAGATTTTGATAAATTAATAATAAAATTAGATTTACAAATATTATTACATTCAAATAAGTTGTATTGAGCATGAATTTTTTCCCAAAAAACTAGAATGATGTCTTTTCCAATTATTTTGACTTCTATTAAAATAAGTTTTTTCTAATTATTTTAAATCTTGATTTTTAACAGTTAAAATGGTTTTTTAACTCCATATTTGGATTCAGCGCCCTGGAAAACCCTGGGAGCCATTGATTGTGCAGAAACTAGCTATCAAACTTGGGATTCCAATGAATTGCTGCCGGATTTTGCCCGGAAAAATCTGCCAGAAAGCTTTTCAAAAAGTCCGCGTTATAGACTACTGCTATATATATATATATATATATTAATTATATAATATAATATAAATATTATTTTTTTTATTTTTTTTTTTTAATACTACGATTTTAAATTAAACAAAGTCTTTGGATAGAAATCACATGAGAGAATTTTTTGGCCTACGTTTCGAACGAACAAGTTTGGCTCATCATCAGGACCAGATGAAAAGGGAGACCATGGCAAAGGCTTAAATGGAGAGCAATGTTATTTGTTTAATTCATTATGGATCACAAAAGCTTGAATACAAAAACTACGATGTTAATTTAACATTACTATATTTGTGTTTTTTTAGCGAAAGAACAATAACAAAATATTTATATAATAAACTTCTTCAAGACTAATTGTCATAATAATAATAATAATAATAAAAATAAATGATTTCTTTAGATTTAATGATTATTTCTTATGTTTTGTCCCCTTCTTGCCAATTTTTTTAACAAATTGTTGATAATTTTTTATCTAAAAATTAGGAATTCATATATTATTTATAATATTAATGAAATAAATAAATAGGATTTATATAATTAGTTTATATTCATTTTAATATATTAAATCCCTTTTCATTCTAAAGAGGGTTTGTATCTTAAGAGATTTGATATTCTCTCCGCATCAGAATTAAAGATGGATCTAAGTTAATTTAATTATTAATTTTATGTTTTTTATTCTATTTTTATTTTTAGTTTTTGTAATTGGACCTAGTCAAAATGTTTTATGATAAGTATAATTATTAATTTTTTAAATTTATTTTATACATAAGCTTTAATTCAATTAGATTAGATATATCTTTATATTAATATCTTTCTTCATTTCCAAGTTTAACTTTAAAAAACAATACTTTTTAAATCTAGATCATAATACATGAGCTTTATGCCACTTCATCCAAGCCATCCAAGCCGACTCTTTGCATAAGAGCTAAAGGGAAAAAAGATCGAGGTGGTCGAATATCATTACATATTCCTCTAGTCGACCTGTAACACTTATAGGACTGCAATGGTCAAACTCCTTGAAGAGTCGGTATCCATCTGTCTCTATAGTCGTGGCAAGGGAGGTTTGTATGATAAGTCGTAGGAAAGAAGGGGAGTAGGAGTTTGGCCAACCAACAAAGGTAGCATGTAGAGCCCAAGGTATTTACAGTCAAATAGTTCCAAATGCAATCAACCCGTAAGACACTTTATATGCGATATTACAATCATGACTATGCATTAAGTAACGAAGTGAACCCTTTTCTTTCCCCAACTTTTTTTTAACAAGGATGAGTAGGATTTTTGTTGCATCTACACCCGGAACGTAGTAAGAAAACCAAGGATTTTTACAAGTAATGTAGAGATGTTATCACTTCGAAATGTTGAGAAATCACTGAGGCATCAATTAGGGTAGATTTTTCTTTACTTTGATAATTACTTGTGATTATATGTTGGATTCTTATTAATTGTTATGTTATTTTCATCAAATAATTATTAAAACCATAAATCATGAAGATCACAAAAAATGACAATGAACATAAGAGATGGGCTCCAAGATAGGGAAAAACCCCTCCAAGGGGAAAACCCACTAAATTGTTCTCTTATAGAATCTAATCAAAGTGAGAATTCCAAGACCTAAACACCAACACCAAGACCTCTCACAGGGCCCAAGTTAGCCCTCCTTCCAAGCTTTGCCTACAAAGTCAAAGTTAGCTCTACTCAGCACTTTCAAAATCTGTTCAAACTTCAAAATTTTGACACTTGTAATAGAATTTCGGCCCCTGCAACTAGGTCTACAATTTTTAGCCCGTGTAACTCCCGCAATTTTGCACGTGTGACAAAAACTAGGGCATATTTTAGCACGTGTGGCAGATTTGCTCTTTATTTTGACTCTCGCTCTCTCTCCTTTGACTTTATTTCTTCTTCTTGAATCCTTCGTTGGTTTTCTCTCTCTTCTTGGTATAGAAATTGAACTTGCTTGAGATGCTCCAAATGAGGATGAGTTGCACTATATTTATACACATCAAGGAGGTCAAATGGTTCACTTCCAGGGCCGACTTGGTCTTGTCGGGACAAAATTGACATTTTTGACTCAAATAAAAATATTTTTCTACTTTCTTTTCAAAGTCCAAATGGGACTTGAATGTAGTACAATACTTTGACTTAAGACAAATATTCTTTTGACTCAAAAAACCCTAGAATCATGAAAAATATGTTTGACCTAATTAAAAAATTGACTTTAGCATGAAACCCATTTGAAAAATAATATTTTGTTCTCTTCTTTTGCTTTTTATATGAAACATATAATGATATAAGTACAATGACATTTATGAATATCAAACCTAGTTACATTTTTCAACACTCCCTCTTAACTAGGGAGGTATTCATAATTACACAACAAGGTACAAGAATACTCTTAAATTGAAATATTCTCATAAGAAGAGTCGGATTGATGACTCATCTTAAGCATCAACATTATAAGCAACATTGTCAACATATCAATATAGCAAGGCCATGACTAACAAGCTATATCTCTCCACTATATTAGAGCACAATGTTGGGAGGCATACAAATGGACACCACCATAGCCTTTTAAGGCACATACCCCATCTGGATGTTCACCAGGTATGTCCTTTTAGGACTATTCTTGTATTGGATTTTAAATCCTCAAATAATATCGGTCCTCTTTGACCACTCTTACCTTGGATACCCTGTTTAATCCTTAAAGAGTGTCAGTCCATGGGACTTCCTATCTTGGATTCCTAGTCCTCAAGGTGTATTAATACCATATTCTTATCTGATCCTTCATTCTCCCTACCAGTGCCTTCACTAATACTTATGGTTGTTAGCCCTAGTCTAGTACATGATACATGGATAATACGATGACCCTCATTACTCCCCTTTAATCAGGGAGATAATCCTTGCTCCCTCTCAACCATGGAGACTTAATCATGAGCTTCATTTTGTCTTATTCATCAACTACGTGTCCTATCGTGGAGATCTATTAGGTAGTAGTTATAGGGGTCCTTCTTCTATCATCATATTGTTCCTAAGCTTTGACCTTCCTAGATGTTGTGGAGCCAAACTTCTTCATAATTTATCTTCGTGACAGGGTTCTCAACATCAAACTTACTTACCACTTTCCATCAACAATTATTTGTAGTATCCTTCATTATCAAAAACATTTTTTCAAACCAAACAAAGCAGATCTTAATTATAGCTCTTTCTATCTAGCTGGGATAGTGAAATTTTATCAAATCCACCATGAACAATCAAACTAACTTGACCTACTACCCTTTTCTTCCTTTGTAGTGTACATATTTATGCCATATATTCTTTTAATCCATTACTAGTGTTTTCCAATCCATGTGTTCTTTGAATTGAGTTAGATCAAACAATTATATATCTCTCCATCCCATACTTCAATAATTCGTTCTTTCAGGTAGCCAATTCAAATCTCAAACAAAAATTTTAATATCAGAGTTACCAAATCTTGATGGCCTTTCTTGTCAAGATTTCAAATTATGTTGCTTGCTCCTTTTGATGTTAATATCCTTATGCATGGTTTATCTTTATATAGTACTAGGGTTCTTCTTCATGTTTCTTATCAATCAATGCTTCAATATTGTATCCAAGAGAGTCTTAATAGCTCCCTCTAAAATTATTTTTCCTACCTTACATTCTTTAAGATAACATATCATGTTTATCTAACATGCTTCTTGTATACCAAATAACCATATGGAAGAGTTCTTATCTCATCCAAATCTTAACCAAGACATACCATACTCATGCTTCTAAGTATATTTCTACATCCATCTCTTCCTACAAAACTTTCATGAATCTACCATCCATTGAAGAGATTCCTCTCTAAAGATATGCATACCCCTTCCTTTCATATAGCCATCTAGTTGACTTCCTTTGAATGCATTGCTTCTTGAAGATAATGTCTTTGATGAGACCCCTTTATTAAGATGATAGGTGCCTCAATTATACCTTTATGTTGTAACTCGACTATCTTCTACTTTCTTTAATGCTTGCTTTCTTCTAATGCAATGTACTTTTTCCATGTCACAATAGTTCTTCATATAATGAAGAACCTTCTTCTAACAATTTTTGTCATGGATCCTAGCGATGCTAAACTATTACTTCTATAACATGATTCCAAGTAGTAGTTGCATGAACTGTGAAGTGCTAGATCGTCCAAATACTTCTATCCCTGATTTTGCTAGATGATTGCTTCCAATAGGATTCCTTCTAATGCTATATGCTTCCTTCCATGATGTCATAAATTGCAGAATCCAAGCTTCTTCTACAAAACTGATTAAGATATTATAATTGTCATATTTTAATAAAAATCCTAAACAAACTTCTAATCAACCTGATAGAGTGGAGATCTTCAATAGTAGAGATCTTTATGATCTTCATTCTTCAAATTATTTTCTGGTTCTTGATGTTCTACGGTAATGTGAGCTTCACTCCTCTCCTTCCTCTTGTTGTTCTTCTTATTTTGAGATTCCTTAGGACAATCTCTTTTAAAGTGTCCATATTCATTTCATCCAAAACATTGTACTTTGGACATATCATGTCTTCCACGTGGTTGATTGTTGTTGTTTCTATTATGCCTTTCACGAGGTTCAAAACTTCTTAACCCTCCATTCTTCTTCTTCGATCTAGCAATAAAATCTTGAGACCTTTCATTGGGTTCAGTGGCATCTTTGGACTTCAATCTTGTTTCTTATAGAACACACAAAGACCACAACTCATTGAAGCTTGGAGTGTCCTTTCTAGAATATATGCTTGACACAAAATTATTCCATTCTGAAGGTAAAGCATTCAGTATACAAGTAGTCAATTCAGAATATGAAATAACTTCTCCAAGTCCTTGTAGTTTATCCTTCAATTGTGAAACCTTCATAAGATATGAGACCAAGTATTCATCTTTTGATAACCTTGTCTTGTATAGTCGATTTCTTAAAGATATTTTCTGACCTGAGGTACTAACCAAATATAGTTTTACCAAGTTGTCATAGATTGCTTTAGATGTACCCAAATTTGCAATAAATGGAATAAGATTGTCCTTGATGGATTTATTGAGAATCCTTTGGGCCCTAACTTCTCCTTTACTGTGCTTGGTCCATTCCTAAGTCTTATCCTTCTCTAGTTTTGTTACGTTTCCAAGAACATAGTTCATGACTTCATTTTCTACAAGTATTAAGACTATTCTTATATTCCATGCTTGAAACTTTGATGACCCATCAAGCTTGTTGTCGTATTTACATAATGAATTCATTTGATTTGAGGATTGATACATATAGAATAATATAATACTTACTTGTAAAATGAGTATTCTTCTTGATGATGATGTCTTCAAATATCTTGATGCTCCCAAGACTTTTCAATAGACTTCAAAGATGACTTCTAGGATGGTTGGTACAATATTAGCTTCAAGTTGCTTCAAAGATGAGAAATGATGCTTCCAAGAGTGTAGATGATGTTCCCAAGAATCTTGATGCTTCTTTAAGCGACATTTTCTAGTAGATATGCCTTCCAAAAATGAGTGATGATCAAAGAGCTTCCAAGAGAGATATAATATGATGATTTTCTTCAAATGATAATGAGTAACCAAGAGCCTTCAATGGTAGAGAAAGATGAATAGTTGATGTAGTAGTCTTCCTTCAAGATGAATTATGAGTCTTTTCTCCTTCCTTATGTTCTCCAAAGTAGTTTTAATGAAAGTCTTCCACTTATGCCAACAAGAGTGATCTTCAAGTTTCCTTCTCCTCACCTTAGCTCTAATACCATGTTGAGAAATCACTAGGGAAATAATTAGGGTAGATTTCTTTTTAATTTTATAATTTCTTGTGATTGTATGTTGGCTTCTTATTAATTTGCTATGTTCTTTTCATCAAACAATTATCAAAACCATAAATCATGAATATCACAAAAAGGAAAATGAACACAAGTTAGGCTCCAAGCCAGGGAAAAAACCCTCCAAGGGGAAAACCCACTAAATTCTACTCTTCTTATAGAATCGAATCAAATTGAGAATTCCAAGACCCAAACACTAAGGCCAAGAACTCTTACAAGACCCAAGTCAACCCTCCTTTCAACTTATTCCTACAAGTCAAAGTAAACTCTAGTCAACACCTTCAAAATCTATTCAAACTTCAAAATTTTGGCCCCTACAACTAGGTATGCAACTTTCGGCCGTTGCAATTCGTACAATTTTTCACATGTGACAAAAAATAGGGTGTATTTTTGCACATTTGGCATATTTTCTCTTTCTTTTGACTCTCACTCTCTCTCCTTTAACTTTAATTCTTCTTCTTGACTCCTTCATTTGTTTTCTCTCTCTTCTTGGCACAGAAATCAAACTAGCTTAAGATGATCCAAATGAAGATGAGTTGAACTATATTTATACACATCCAGGAGGTCGAATGGTTCACTTCCAGGGTTGACTTGTTCAACCAAGGCCGACTTGGTCTTGTGGGGACAAAATTGAAATTTTTGACTTAAATTTTTTTAAGACAACCCGATAACTCAATTTTTGGTCTCAATAATTCTGTAAGAAGCAAACGATCTAAAACTTCAAATATGGTTTTCAAAATTCTTGCATACTTGATTTTCCACAATTGGATGTTGTGAAATTGTAATATCCACGGGTTAAAGTTCCATGTGATAAATGGGCATTATAAAAGGAAAAAATAAAACCAAGGTCATGGCACACATATTCCAAGTTGAATGGAGGGGAAAAAATTACAATGAACATCACTTGTGGTTTATTCTTGGTTATGTAAATTGGCATTGATATTGTAAAAGGAAAAGGGAAATAAATTACTATTAATTCAAGAAATAAAGGAAAATAGGAGAAAATGAAGATGAAGAGACAAGAATATGCATGCAAGGGAAAGTGAAGAAAAAAGAAAATAAAAAGGAGATAGAACATTCACACACACTCTTGGACATTATAGAATTCACTTAGAGAAGAGGAGAACAAGAGAGATAACAAGTGCTTGGACAGAAGGAAGGCATAAGAAAGCAAAGAACAAGAAAGGGGGCACAAGAGGAAGATTGGACAGTAGTAAGCAAGGGAGGGAATCAAGCAGAGAAAGATCGATCAACAAGAGGATTTTACAGATAACGGGTTGCATGTTTGGTTATCTGGTTGGTACAACCTTACCTTTGTCATTTCCTGGATAGCCATGGTATATTGGGTTTCAATTTTGGTTGAGCTTTGGATTGTCAGTGGATTTGAATCCGATTGAGGTGGTCTCAGGAAAATCCAAGGGGTTGAGGGTGGAGATGGATTTCTCCAAGAAGCTCTTGAAAGGTGGGTGAAGACAAGAAAATTCCTCTAGGTATAGTGAAGAAATATTGAGGCATCTGAGGTTGTATTGGTTTTGGTGATTTTTGGACCGGTTTAGGTGAAAGCACTATCGTTGAGGGTGGAGATGGTTTAACCTCTCAATTCCCTAGTTGGTTTTGTTTTTGTCTATCCCATGTGATCCCATATTCATGCTTGGAATGTGACACAGGGCTGATTCACTGAAAGAAATATTTGGTTCAACCCAATCTATGATCGAGTGGTACGTGGAATTCCCTAACTTGGTTGGATTTATGCAGATGTTATTATGTGTTATTTCTTATTGAGATCAATGAGCACAAGTATTGGTTATTGTGTTGATTTATGATTGTTTTGTTAGGGATTCATTCTATTTAAATGTTGGTTGTAGGTGTTACACATCATTTTCTCAATGTCCCTGTACTCCCTGTCCCATGATCCTAGAGGACCTCTGCAATGAAACCTACATGCTTTCCCATCATGAATAAACTCCCATTATGTCTCTCTTCATCAGTAGAATGAATCCCTTTTGCATCATTTCCCAAGAATCTTCCTTTTACCCTAGATTACAAGGCCCGTGCTAATGACCAGTTTCCTCCTCGCGTCGATTTACAAATATTAAAACCAGGACTAGCACCATACAGCGCTACTGAGCCTTTTCTCAGTTGTGTTGATCCTCTTTTGGCAAGTTTTTTAAATATGGAGTCGAAGCTTCCAAGTCTAGAATCAACAGAAGTCTAGTAAATGGTTAGGCTGGATGGAGTCGAGGAAGTCAGTGTGGGCTCCTTTCCCCTATTAGGATGGAACCAACCCAAGAGATAAAGCCTTCTCCCATGATAAGAGGAACCATATCCCCTCTATCCAAAATATATAAACCCCTCCTTTCACAAGCTTCACTAGTTTTAGTATTGGTATTTTTGGAGCTTGAATACAGCAAGACATCTATAGCTTGTAACTCTCTAGTTTATGTTTGAGGGAGAATAGTGTGTTTGGTTTGGTTTGGGACTAAAGGGAAGAGGCCTTACAACTTCCATTGTGTTGAAAATAGCAACAAGAAATGATAAAAATAAAATCTAATATATTCCAATTTTAATTTGTCCTTGAATTAAAAATGTGAATTAAATTCAAATTTAGTCTCACCAACTGCTTGAAAAATAATTAATTAATTCATCTTGAGTTAATTAGTTGGAGAAATTCAAGTTAGAAGTCTTTGTGAAGTCATGCAACAGTTATCCCTTAAATTAAGGAGGTTATACCTTAATTAAGAAGATAATATTGACTTATATTTGAGTTGTAATTAGTTAGCTCAGTTTACTGAGTTAAGTCCAGTTAAATTAGTTCCAAATTGTTTGAGGAACTAATTGTGAGTTTAATCAGTTAATGCATGCATGCATCCAACTAATGTACTCTAGATAACTGAAGATTCTCTCATTAGAAACTCATGCATGTCTATTCAGATAAAGACCCAGTTGAGCTAAATGTCAAGGACAGGTTACTATCAGTTGCATGAGTTTTCCTATAAAGGAAACACATCCATGCAGAAGGAACAAGGTTCCTTGAGGATTGTGCAATTTTATGGGGTGTGAGATCAATGTTACACTTGGTAACAATAGGATCACCTAGGAGAAATAGCTCAAGGAAATAGGAGGCTTGGAGGGTAGAGGAGAAGGTTTTTGAGCAGCCTTGTTTGCCGGTGAGCATCCAAGAGGATTGTACTGAGAGCTGGCTAGCTGTGAGAGCTAAGGCTTTGTGTAATCTTGATGTATTTCCACCTTGTATGATAATACAAATAGTGGGGTTTTTAGCTTAGGCTTTCCCTTGAGTATTTTATGTGTTTCATGTGCATTGATTCTTCTCCTTATGGTTATATGTGTTCCGCTTGATATTGCTCAAATCTATTAAGCTTCTGCAAGTTTGATTGTAGAAGTAGATTAAAATATTTTGCTTTAGTTATATTGCATTATTAGGTTAATCTACAGTCAAAATTTCTACATGGTATCAGAGCAAAGGTTATCAAAGTTGTGAACAATATACTGAGAAGATAATTCGAAGTTTGAAGTTCAGAGTTGCAGGTGCAAATTGAATTCATATCATAATTCAGGTTGGTCAATGGTGTTCTATGGCTTGAGACTCGAGTATGCCTTGGATGGAAGCTCGAATTACATAGCATGGAAAGATCGCATGGAGGTTGTATTAAAAGACAACGGCTTGAAGGATTTCATTGGTCAAGAAATCCCAAAACTAGGTTCAACTAATGCACAAGAGTTGGCTGAATGGAAGAAGTGTGTGGTGAGGGCGAGATAGATCATCCTTGAGGGAGTTTGAGACCATATTGTCTCGAGTCTCCATGGGAAGGATACTTCATATTCAATGTGGAAGACATTGAGGGACCTCTACGAAAACAGTAGTGACCAGAGGAAATTGGTGCTCAAGGACAAGCTTCGAAGAATTAAGATGGAGAAAGACGATACTATTTCCACATATCTGAACAAGCTCACCACTTGCAAAGATGAGCTTAGCAGTGTGGGAATAACTACTTCTAATGATGATAAGGTGAGCCTCGCTCTCCTTGGCCTTCCAAAGAGCTAGAACAGCTACCAGGACTCTGTGAATGGAAGGGAGAAACTACCGGATTGGGAACGACTATGGTCAGATCTCATGCAGGAGGAGATTAGGAGGAGCACATGAGATGGTTCTTCATCCAAGAATGATGATGAAGAAAATCTGGCCTTAGCAAGTAAGGCAAGGAAAGGGAAGGAGAAGGATTCTCATTCCAAATCGAATTCTTCTCATGGAGGGAAGAAGGTTGACAATTCTGAATTGAGATGCTTTAATTGTCATGAGATGGGTCATTATGAGACTAATTGCCCATCGAAGAAGTCCAAGAAGGGATATTTGGAAGGATCTGAAGGTGAGGCATTAGCCTCTCAGTTCGAGATGGACTTCACCCTCATTGCATGCATGGTGTCATCGATGATGGTTTGTGGTTGGTTTCTTGATAGTGGAGCCTCATTCCACATGACCGACGATAAAAGTTTATTCAGTACCTTGGAGGAGAAAGATCTCAAGATGCGCATAGAGATGGGTGACAATGAAAGGTATAGTGTTTCAGGAGTGGGCACAGTTTCTTTTTAGAGGGAGCATGGAGCTCTTATCACCTTGACAGATGTGAAGTATGTGCCTGGATTGAAGAAGAATTTGGTATCGATCGCGATGTTGGAGGACAAAGGCTACTATGTTGTCTTCAGTAAGGGAAAGGTTTTCCTTAGAAACATCACCACGAGACAGGTGAAATAGATCAGTTCATGAGTCAAGAACTTGTATGCTCTTGAGGTTCAAGATGCATGCAAAGCCTTAAGGAGCAAGGCAAACATTAGAGACTAGGTGGTTGAGAGGGAGAGTAAATTACCTCTCAACATGCAATCCTAGAAGAAGCCTCAGACAATTGTGGAGGAGCCACAATTGGAGATGCTAAGAGGAGACAGAGTGGAGGCATCCGCTCATGCAAAGACCTCCAGTAGGGGGAAATTTCGAGCCAAGTGAGCAGAGGGATCACATGCAGCCATACCTCCAGGTGTGAGGTGGGGCTATGTGAAGTGACAGTCTCAAAAAGGCTAAAATTGGGAGGGTCCATTGAGAATTTTTATCTCATGGATCATACCTTGCTACGGGAGCCCAAAATACATAGTAGCGAGAGGAATTAGTGGGATTGATGCAGTCAGAGATCAAAGTGACAGAGGCTAGAGCAGTTAGATACTGAAGAGCACGGAGAAGGATTAACAACAGTGCAAAAAGGTTGAGTCAGTAGAAGCGCAGAGTTTTCAGTTGACAGAGGCAATAACAATTAGAGACTTTGATGACAGAGACATCATTCTGATTTAGGTTGTATATTTTTTTTTGTTTCTGGAATTGTTGGAGCTACAACACTTGAGAGAAGTGTTGCATGCAAAACATTCCAAAGGTTTCGGATCGGGATCGAGTTGAATTCCTTTCTTGTTGAGAGGGAGTATTGAAAATAGCAACAAAAAATGATAAAAATAGAATCCAATATATTCCAATTTTAATTTGTCCTTAATTAAAATTGTGAATTAAATTCGAATTTAGTCTCACCAACTGCTTGAAAAATAATTAATTAATTCATCTTGAGTTAATTAGTTGGAGAAATTCAAGTTAGAAGTCTTTGTGAAGTCATGCAACAGTTATCCCTTAAATTAAGGAGGTTATACCTTAATTAAGGAGATAAGATTGAGTTGTATTTGAGTTGTAATTAGTTAGCTCAGTTTACTGAGTTAAGTCCAGTTAAGTTAGTTCCAAACTTTTTGAGGAACTAATTGTGAGTTCAGTCAGTTAATGCATGCATGCATCCAACTAATGTACTCCAGATAACTAAAGATTATCTCATCAGAAACTCATGCATGTCTATTCAGAGAAAGACCTAGTTGAGCTAAATTTCAAGGATAGGTTATTATCAATTGCATGAGTTTTCCTATAAAGGAAACTCATCCATGTAGAAGTAACAAGGTTCCTTGAGGATTGCGTAGTTTTACAGGGTGTGAGATCAGTGTGAGTGATCAGTGTTATACTTGGTAACAGTAGGATCACTGTTGAGCCTCAAAATTACTCTTTCCCTAAGTAATTCTTCTCATTTCTTTTCTTTGTTTTTCAATGAGAAAGATGCATTCTCATCACCAATGACCGGTATATACTATCTTGAGGAGGAATTTTAGTGATTTACATGTTATGCTTTTATGTTTTGCTGTTTGAATAAATTTTTGTATATTAGCTATGGAACACAACCTATTCTACAGCTAATCAGTTGTTCTGCAGCTACCTTCATGTTTTAACAGGTTCCAGGTGTTAGAAGGAGAAACTAGCTACATGGGCAGCTTGGGAATCATTGTGACATGGAACCTGTCCTATTCACTTAGCCTCAGTCAACAAAGAAGATGGCATAAAACTATAGTTAATGAATAAGTCAAACGCAGAGACCGAAGGTAACAAGACTCCGTTTCGTGGTTAATTAACACGTTTTACAGTGATGGAAAGCATTATCCGGAACAACTACCTATACCTACAGACTCCAACAACCACCTATACAACCGAATCGAACAGCCACCATGTCTTGGATTTATGTCTCCAGCAGTCGAGGAAGAAATTTTGCATATCTGTCTTCTACGTGTTTGGCTATAGCATGTTTTTCTCCACAAATAGTTGTATGGTTTTTCTTATAAATACCTGTGTAAAGGACCAAATAAGTGAGTAGTAATAGTGATGGTTTTATTGTGAAATCGAAATTTTAAACTCTGTAATTCCTGGGCATTTTGTGTCCCTGTTTTTAATATGAAGACCGCATGTTTTATGGAAATCTGAAGGAGTTGTCTTGGAGTTGATTGAGCAAGCATAGCCTAATCAGTTGCAAAGGGCCCCTACACTGAAGAAGGTTTCATTTCATTTTATTTTTCTTCTTCTTGTTAACTGTAAATTCATCATTTTCTTTCACAGTGTTTATAATCATTTTCTTACTAACAATGTTTATAATGCAATTTTCATCATTTTCTTATTAATAGTATTCATAATTTAGAGTAGCTTCTTTTTGCTTGATCTCTTTCTAGTTTTTATCAGTAGTTAGAAGTTGAAACTCAGTAATGTAATCTAGTTTACTTCATTCATTGTTTTACTAGTCTTTAAATTCTCAATTAGACTAATAAGTGCCATTTACTGTCTTTGCCATTTTATTTTTAGTTTACTGACTCATGGTGTTAATGAATGTTTCTAAAAAACCCTTCAAGTTGATAATTCATCCTAAACTAAGTGGTTGAACATTTCATTTATGCAATGAGTCTTTGTTGCATCTCTGTATTTGTTTTCTCTTAGAATAATGAAGTACAAAATTCCTTAAATGTCATCCCAAGGAGCCTTTCTCCCAAAATTGAGAGGCGAAGTAACTAAGTATTTCATTTGGTTTTATTTCTGTAATTAGTTAGATATCAACTGCAAATTTCACTTTCAGTTTTAATTCATGATTTGGAAATAATAGTGAAACAAGAATAGAAACTTTGTTTTCATTTCCTGCTTAAGCTCTTCTTCCAAGTCTTTCTTAAGCTATGTTTTCATTTTTAGATTTTGAGCAGTCTTTAGGAAGTTAGATTTAAGTTTTTGATAATTACATTGTAAATCATTAGGAACTAAAGACCAAGAGCCCCCAAAACAACATAAAACGCAAAAAAAACAAAGTAAGAAAGGTTATCTAGCACAAACAGTGCACTACAATTCATCAGTTTACGATACCTGAATTGATAATTTATGTAGAGCAATTTAGGACACTAAATTGACTAAACTATTACCTAGAAGAAACAGCGCAAGGAAATAGGAGGCTTGGAGGGCAGAGGAGAAGGTTTGTGAGAATCCTTATTTGCTTGTGAGCATCCAAGAGGATTGTACTGAGAGTTGGATAGCTGTAAGAGCTAAGGTTTTGTGTAATCTTGATGTATTTCCACCTTGTATGATAATACAGATAGTGGGGTTTTTAGCTTAGGCTTTCCCCTGAGTATTTTCTGTGTTTCATGTGCATTGATTCTTCTTCTTATGGTTATATGTGTTCCGTTTGATCTTGCTCAAATCTATTAAGATTCCGCAAGTTTTATTGTAGAAGTAGATTAAAGTATTTTTCTTTAGTTATATTGCATTATCAAGTTAATCTACAGTCAGAATTTCTACACATTGTTGGGGCTATCCATGAGATGCTAACAGAAGTGTGGGAACCCAGATACATCAAAAGAGACCAGCAACGTCAAGGCATTGGTTGTAATCTCTTTTTGAACTTATATGAATACAACTATTGATTGATTTCATACATTGAAGTGTTATCTTACATTTGATGGCTTAATGTTCCTTGACCTATTAAGTAGGTTGAATTCAATTTATATGCTATCATGTTTGTTGTTGTTGTCTGTTTTCTTATTTCAGGTATTCAAATGAAGGAAACAAAAAGTAGCTAGAGTAAGGAAACAAGATCATCACCAAGAGGAATAACGTTCTAAGAGGTAGGCCCTCTTATTTGATTCTAGCTTAAGGAGATTTTCCATATATTGTTTGTTTGTGGCTAGACTCGCTCTCTCGGGCTAGAGGAATTGTTTGTGTCTGCACTGAGAATTTACCTGCACCACAAATTGGTGACTCCATTGGGGAGCCAATCCTTCTGTTTGATTGATTGTCATTTTATGGTTTTGTGTGAACTTTTCTAGTATCACCAGTTCCCTTTAGTTTTCTCTACTTTGCCTGGTTTACTGCTATGAGTCTCAAATTCACAGTGGCAAGTCTGGTTTTAGCCTTTGAATTTTTATTTTTTTCATTGAATCCTCGGTCAATACGTTTATTTTTCTAACAGTCATACCAATTAGCACGAGTTTCTATAAAATAGTCGCGTCGACCCCCTTCTAGTGCATGTTGTCAGTTAGGCAATCGCGCTAATTCCTGTAGGTGAAGATCAAGGTTTTCCCTAGATCATAACCAATGTGTCTTGCCCTCTTGATTTCTACATCTTAGCTTGTTTTGTCTGTGTTCTCCCCGACTGGAAAGCTCCATTAGCTTGGTTTATATGCTTTTTGGTTTGCCTTTTCTTCACTTGGTTTCATGCATCCTTGGATGGTTTGTAGCCCTAGGGAATCTAGGTCATCATCCATTCACTTGTTTTTGTGCTCAGCAAGTCAAGTTGTTAGTTAAGTTGCTCCTTGCATTTCGTTTTTAGTCCTTTTTGTTGCTTTGATTTCCATTTAACAAGTTTGAAAAGTTTCATTTGTTGATTAAGTGTCTCTTTTTGGGCATAGACCACATTTCTCACCTTGTTTTTGGTTGAGTCTTTGCATCATTAGTTTGGAAGGAATTCTCTTTTGTGATTTGCATTTGCTTGAGGTTGATTGTTTTGAAAAAAAATCATTGAAGTGTTCGTGAAAGATTTGTTTTATCATTTCATTGGAAAATACATAATTCTAGTTTGTTGAATCAATATGTTATGTTCATTAGCATCATTGAAGACCAGAGTTGCATCATCATTTGCATTGGAAAAGAAATGAATTCTGTTTACTATTGAAAGGACTTCTTGAAGTGCATTTGATAGGAAAGATAGGAATTGGAAAGAGTATTTCATCATTTTGTTTTCAAAAAGGAAAAGTAATGAAAAGGTCATTTTTCTTTCAATTTCTTGTTTGTTGCATTGTGTGCGTTTTCTACTCTCATTAGTGTAAATAATTCATCGAATTGAAAGGGTCTTGTCTCATTTAGCTGCATATAGTGGTTTTTCGAGTCACATCGATAGGGCCTGAAAACCGATACATAATTTCAAAATAAACTTTAAAATGTATTCAACTAACCTAAGGCACATTTGAAACCTAACGATCACATTTAGAAGGTATAGGCTAGAGACGTGTTCTGGCATCTTTAAACCTAGCAGTTTTCGTTTGCTTCAGCCCTAGACAACACTAATACAGACTTGTGCTCCTCGTACCATCGCTTATATAAAGGGAGACCCCACTAGTTTGCAATCCTTTATCCATAGGAAGCCGAGTATGCCGCCTTATAAACGTGATACACCGAACACAACATTCAGGGAGATTGTCTACCCATACTTCTCAGTTCGTCGGGAGGTAATCTGCAATTCACGGTTACCTGATAATCTTTTTTACCTAGATTATCCTAAGTAGTCATTTTCATCTTTTTGACTCCCTAAATAAAAAATACCATATGATCACTTGTCCTTTCGAGCTCGTTTCAAACCGAAAGTGATAGAGTCACCTTTGCTTCTTTCTCGACTCTTAAAACATGAAAGAGCACTAGTTTGTTTTTGCATCTAAAAAATTGTTGCCCACGATCATATAACATTCTTGTTAGTATTTTTCGAGACCACATCGTGAGTATACATTTAAATACATTTTAAAGCCTTGGAATCAATCTCTCTCTTCTGGTTATTTCAGACAAAATCATTGTGGCTGAACCATCAAGCTCACCTAGTTCCTCTTCCTCTCCACCGTCTGAAAGATCGTATGAGGAGCATTTTCCTAAATTGTCGCAGTCACTTGAGGACCAAGGTGTTGAACTTGGAATTATTCTGAGAATTCAACCTTTGTCATCTCGTCCTCCCCCTCCCTCAGATACTGGGTCACTTTCTGGCATTGGCCCGGAATCTCCGGATAATCCTATCTAGACTCCCGAGAGTCTACCGACTTCTAAAGGTCAGCTTGGACTGGTTATTTATCCTTTGAATCCTTTTTTTGATCCTTTTGTGATATCAAGGCAATGTCTGTATAGTCTGTATGATCATCCGGGTATTCCTTTGGAATTATCCCCTTGAACATCTTTGGCAGTCCGTTGTCGCCTAGTTTCACCCATGGAATTAGAAGGTGAAATCCCAGTCTCCTCTCCGGGTCACTCGGAGGTTTCCACTCCACGCACAGTGGAAGAGAAGGAATATCATTTCCCTCCTGAAGATTTCCCTTACATGGGAAGCATTCCGACCAGTGTTCATCCTGAGTTACCACATAATTATGTGACTTTAGCTCAATTGGTTTCAGGTACGCCTACTACCTCATCGCTATATCACAACCCTACCTGGTCATCTAGCACTATGCCTACCTCAGGTCCATTCAGTTAGAACGTGACCTCCCAACCGATGGTGCATTTTGCAGTTACTTCAATTCCATTGCAACCCACCATTCTGAATCCTCTTGTCTCGTCGGTCCAAGTAATCATTCATTCAAAACCCGACCTCCCAACCGATGGTGCATTTTTTAGTTACTTTAGTTCCAATGCAAACCACCATTATGAATCCTCTTGTTTCGTTAGTCCAAGTAACCTGTATGGTTCAACCGACGGTCTCGAGACATGTCTCTATCATTTCTTCGATCCCTCAAATAAGTGGACAGGCTGTACCACCGCCTGGGGGGAAAAGTCTGAATGTTTCTATGATGTCTGGCACAACCAATGTGAGTGGCTCACAAATTCACATGGTTGGAATGAACTAGCCCTCTTCGAGTGCCATTCTAAACCTTGTTGGTCCTATTGGATCGAGTATGTCCAGTACTAACAACCAAGCCTTATTGGTCCATCTGGGTCAATTAACATCCAGTACTAGAAGCCTAATGTGGCTCAGGTTCAATACCAACCTCCTTATGTTTCATATGGTTCACAAGTCATGGTTAATATACCTTACATCCCTCATCCTGTACCTTATGTCCATCTTGGTTCGTCTGTCGCGCCTGGTGGATATGGCTAGATACAGTTCGGGAACTTTCAAGGCGTCATTCCGAGAACTGTTCAAGTACCCTTCCAGCAGCAAGGACAACTTCTGCAGCAGCAAGGGCAACCTTCATTGTAGCAAGGGTTATACATGGAGCAACAAGGGCAGATAATGCCGTAGCAAGGGCAACTGCAATAACTACAGGGGCAACCCTTGCAACCATTGTAGTAAACCATGCAGCCACAAGTGCAATATGTGCCGCAATTCTCCCTACCTATGCCTTCGCAAGGTAAACCTCTGTAGCCATGGGGATAGCCTTTACAGCCGCAAGGTCAGCCTTGCAACAACAGGGTCAACCTAGGTAGCAACAACCCTTATACTCATATCAACAGGGTCAACCTTTGCAAGGACAAGTTTAGGTTCAAGTCCTACAAAAGCAGACATAAAACCATTTTGTCCAGGGGAAAAAAGTTCAAAACCCTTATGCTCAAGGACATCAGGTGCAAAATCCATATGTCCAAGGCCAACAGGCTCAACAGGCTCAATAGCCTTTTAACCCATATGTTGCTTATGAACAGCCCATGGCTGGACAGTTTCAAGGCTTTCAAGGTCATAATCCTCCCTACAGGCAAGGTAACGTACAATGGGGGCAGAATCAAATATCATATGGACAAAACCATTCACTATGGAAACAAAATCCTTACTTGCAGGGATGGGTCCCGCCAGCTGGGTCCACTTATCGGCCTCAAGTGCCTTTGGATACACAATTGTCGTTCTTGGCTACATTGGAATTGCTAGATGTGTCTAAAATAACAAATGACCCAATTCTTCATTCACCATAATCGCCTCCAGTTCCATCCAAGATCTTGAATGATTGTCTGAAGTTTGAAGGAAAAGCGAAAGAGGATCCACAAGCCCATGTGATGACATATCACCTCCAGTGCTCCTCGAATTCCTACGTAGATGATTACATCTGCCTTTTGCTTTTCCATCGAACTCTTACAAGTGCTACAACCAAGTGGTATATCGAGCTATCTCGAAATACCTATCATGAATTTAACACTTTCACTATGGCCTTTCTCACACATTTACAGTTTCTGGTTCGATATGAAACTGGCACCCATCTGCTAGCGTCACTCAAGCAAGACACTATGACCCACATCTCCGATCACATCCATGAATGGAGATGTAGGGGCTGCCTGATTAACTTTGAGATTACTGATTAGTTGTTGACTAAGTGGTTCACCAAATCATTCGTCAACAAAATTGCTTAGGACATTACTATGGGTGGATGTGTCACTGAGGAACAAGCCATCGCACGTGCCCAGTATCTAGACCTCATCTATTCACAATCTGGCATGTTATATGATATGTTACCCGATACTCCCATATCATCATCTAATCTGACGACATCTAAGTCTCTAGCTATACCTCCTATTAATGAAGTAATTGGTTCAGTGACCCAGACCCCTGCAAAATCTTCTTCCAAATAGAAGTTGGTCTCCAACACTGTTTCCAATGATTCCTCTCACAATTCACCAGGCCTTGGTAAAACCTCAGAGGTTCACGCTATCCAGTCTACAGCAGCGGAAAAATCCTCTAAAGGTAAGAAGAAAGGCAAAGGAAAGGGTAAAGTCGATGCCCCGAAACAGGCCCTCCTAAGTCATTTGATGGTGATGCTTCCCAACGGAAGCCCAAATATCCATGCCTCATTTGTGAGGAGGATCATTATACTAAGGATTGTCCTAGATGATCCAAAGTTAGTCATCTGCTCAAAGGGACCCCAGTTGTCTTGAAAGAGCCCTTTCCATCCCAACAAACCCAAATGGTAGACCAGCCTCAGTCATCCGCTTCCTCAGATTCACAAGTGTTCATGATGAATACCCTGATAAATGTGGCTACCAGTCAAAAGATTATCAAACTCCTACCCAAACAGCAGGGCCATTTATGACCTGCATGGTGAGTTGATTGATCTTCAAGGTATTTGTTTAGGTCGAACAACTAATAACGTTGTTGAGTATAGCGCAGTTATCGAATTGTTGTTAGAAGCTATCGCTCTTAACATCCGGGAATTGGTTGTCAACCTTGGTTCACAACTTGTTGTTCTTAAACTCAATGTGCAATATTCCTTCAGAAACCCTCAGATATTGAGAATGTATTTGTGTATTCGTCCATTGGAGAGAAATCTTGATTACATTACATATCATCATATTCCTAGACATATGAATACGTTGAGAGATGCATTAGCTAATTATGTGTTGGATAGACATTTGCGAAACATGTGAAAATAAAAAACAAAACGTTTGTACCATAGTAAGCAAGGAAATATATATGTCGATAATGTTTTTCATACATCAAAAACCTAAAAAAAAATATATGTGTTCAAATACATCTATGGCTTGTAGGCCTTATACATTCATGGCTCGCACGCCTAAAAAATGTAGAATGCTAGACCTATGAACTAATCGACATGGTGTTCATGGTAGCACGTAACTTCTCGTACTACATGAGTCAACAGTCGGTATATGTCGATAATGTTTTTCATACATCAAAAACCTAAAAAATAATATATGTGTTCAGATACATCTGTGGCTTGTAGGCCTTATACATTCGTGGCTCGCAGGCGTAAAAAATGTAGAACGATAGATCTATGAACTAATCAACATGGTGTTCATGGTAGTATGTAACTTCTCGTACTACATGAGTCAACAGTCGGTGGATTCGATCTGATATCCCCACTGTGTGCCTCTAATATTGGCGTGGGATTTCACCCACCCTAGAATACTCTAGGATACCGTGGGTCAATCCCTTGAGGTTCCGTGTGATCTCCTCCTCATTATCACTTCCTTCCTGATAAGGAGTGATATTGAACTACTGAGCAACACGCCTGGCAATCAAGGACATCTCGATAGGACACTTTGGTCCCACATCTACATTTACAAAATCGAAATGTCATGAATGCATGTATTTCAAAAACAATAAAAAATAAAAAATAAAAATTGTTTGTTTTTACCACCATCATCATAATCTTCTCCCTATGGGAGTGACATATCTAGATCACCACGGAAGTCGGCACCACTATAGGGCCAATCCTCTACTGCGTCAGTTGTTGCCATAGCCACAAGAAGAAGGCAGGGTTATATGACATTTGTTGGTCCCCAGTAATCTTAGGCATTAATGAACTCCAACTGACCATTTGTGGGTCTTGTGGCAATGGCAGTTACACCTCAGCAAGCTGGTAGTGAAATAGAGGGACCCGCTCCAAAAAGAAGGTCACTAGAATGGAACCGTAGCAGAATTTCTTTAGGTTTCCTGCCTTAGCTTTTGATAGTTGGTGCTTCATTTTTACCTTCATGGCTTCCACCCAGTTGAAAATAGTTGACGTCATACAGTTGGTAGCATACTAAAACTTTGACTTCTTGGACTCATGTTGTGTTTGAGACCTAGCCACTCTGTTGATGGTCAACAATAACACTTTTAGCGCAAGATCCTGAACACTCATGATCTCTATCTTGTCTCTCTTGAATTTTAGTGCTTCTGGGCAATGTTTTGCGAACAACATGTTCACACTTACACCAATAGGCCTGGACCCATACAGATTGACTAGTTCCCCTCTTCAGTTCTTTCCTATGATGAATAAATGTTGGAAGTTTCCAACTCCAATTCTTGGTCACGGATCATAAAAAATTCCTGATTTACATCCCAGAGACTGATCAAATACCGTAGCAATTCGGGTTGAGCCTGTAGACTTGGTGTGAGGAAGAATTGAGGAGCCCAGAGTTCCTTAGGGCATTCAAGCAATTTGGGTCTGCCATTACTTGTGTATCAATGTTTCTTGTTAGTTAAAAACCAAAGTCTTTGAGGGTAGAGTAAACATTTTCCTCAAAGAAATTATTGAATTAACCTTCAACTTATATCTTAATTTTTCTTTTGCAAGGAGATCATGGTTATAAGCCCAATACCCTTAAAGCATCCCTATTTGGGCTTCTATTTCCTTGTTTTGAATAGTTGGAAGCAATGTACCTTATGGAAGCCCTTGTTTTGTTTTACCCCAAATATCTTGCTTATAGTGGGGGTGATTTGGTGGTGGGGGATGTCCAACTTCCTTATTTGGCCAACATAAAAAAATAGTGTTCTCAAAAAGTGGCTCGTAGGACCATGGAGACACATCTTAGTCCACTAATGCATTTATCAAAAGTCATTTGCACAAATCTAGTTCTACACATATTCTAGTGAAGGATTACAATGATGAGGGAGAAGTTCATGATACCCCAAAACCATAGTACTCCATGAAAGATCCACTTCCTCACCTCTCATAGCTAGGATTAACTTCCTTACTTCCGTATTTTCCTTATGTGTGGGAGCATATTTAGTGGGGGAGTGGGATTCTAGCATCAAGGACATTAAAGAGAAGTCAATTCCTCTTGTTGCCATGATTAGAGGGGTTGTTTCTTCTTGTTAGATAAAAACCAAAGTTGTTGAAGGTAGATTAAACAGTGTCCTCAAAGAAATTGAACCTTCACCCTATATATTAATTTGCCTTTTGTGAGGGGATCATGGTTGTAGGCCCAGTACCCTTCAAGCATCTCCATTTGGGCTTGCATTCCCTTGTTTTGAATAGTTGGAAGCTATGCAACTTGGGGAAGCCCTTGTTGCTTTTTACCTCAAATATCTTGCTTATAGTGGGGGGGGGGGGGGGGGGGGGTGCCCAACTTCCTTATATGGACAACATAAAAAAGCATTGTTCTCAAAGAGTACCTCTTGGGACCACGAAGATTCATCTCATTCCATTAATGCCTTTATCAAGAGTCCTTTGCACAGATCTAGTTTTTAACATATACTCTAGAGAAGGATGACAATTGTGAGGGAGAGGTTCGTGCCACCCCAAAACCATAGTGTTATATGAAAGATCCACTTCCTCACCTCTCTACGTGAAAACAACATAGTCAAAAAAATATTGGTGCACAATCTAAATGTGTAATCTCCACCCTAATTATATATTGATGAATTCATGAATGAATCAACTAATGGCCATGGACCATTAAAATAAAAACCAAAGTCATCTTCATCCATAAATCTATATTTATGCAAATAATGTCTATTAGGAGGATGTGGATTAGTTGGATGCCTTTGTTCTCCACAAAATAATATGCTTTGAATGCTCTTTAAACATTGATGCATGGAACATTTCCTTGTTTTTGTTGAGCGAAGCCTCTATTATCATTCAACCTTATGGGTGAAGTACAAAAATTCATTAGGATGCCTTTAAAGCTTATGTTGAGAGCAACCAGAGTAACAGTGGTAACACCTTCTCAATGAAATGGGGTTGAATCTACTTAAAGTAATCTACAAAATGTCTAGACTAGATTTAAGACCTAGGTTTACTCAACATAAATCCTCCCTTCTCCAAGTGGCCTAGGGCTGAAAGCATAGATAGAGTAAACATTAGTTGCCCCTTCTCATACATTTAAAATTGGTGAAACCCATTTCATTCTTTTAGAATTATTGTTTTTTATTTTAAATTTCATCTTAAAATACACAATTCATAACAATATTCTCAGGTATGATATTTTTTTTGTATAAATACAAACTAAATTTGTTTAATACTATTTTCATTTTTTATAATTGCACCGAGATGTTTGAGTCGTGAGACACTCTACAACCCAATATATGAGAGATATTGTCACATAACCTTACATTAAACGAATTTAAAAAATATATGTCGGCTAATTAATGAAAAATAAAGAATAATATTGAATATATTGGTTTAATTAATTTTTCTAACAAAAACACATATACACAATAATATTATGGATCACAAAAGGAAATGAAGCTTAGACACAATCCAAATAAAGCAAAAAGAGTATAATGTCCAAGAGGATAAAACAAAGTTACAAAATTTTAGATAATTTAAAGTAGGCTAGATCCATCTTAAACATGGATTTATCAAGTGTCAAGAGATTTGAGTGCAAATCTATCGAATGCAAAACTTGAGAAAAAGTTTGCACATGGAGAGATTTGATCCCTCTTGAAACTTAATAAAATTGGATTTAAAATAGATCTACATTGACATTTAATAAATAAACTTTATGTCATTATAATTTTGCAAGACATAACTATATAATATTTAATTATAACTTTTAATTTTCAAAAAATATTATTAAAAAAACAATAAATAAATATAATAAAACAATGATATCAATTTTTTACATAAACATTATAAACTAATATAATAATGAAATGATAAGTGTTTTTAGGAGATAAGATTTTGTGTTGTTTACAAAGTATCAATTTTGATAACTCCTCCAACTCACTTTCATAATTGGATTATACAAAGCAAGGGATATAGTTACCATCAAATTTATTTTTTCACAATAAAACTCAATTTCACATACTAATAATAATATACAAAATGTAACTTTACATAATAATATACAAAATATGAGAAATTTGGTAAACTCAAGTTCATATAGTAATAATATACCAAATGTAAGAAACTTGGCATAGTATATATAGCACAAAATAAAAAAAATGTAACTTTACATAATAATAATATACAAAATATGAGAAATTTGGTAAACTCAAGTTCATATAGTAATAATATACCAAATGTAAGAAACTTGGCATTAGTATATGTAGCACAAAATTAAATAAATAAATAAATAAAAATTGAAAAACTTGATAATGATAATATACAAAAAGTGAGAAACTTGGTAAACTCAAGTTCACGCAATAATAATGCAAGGGGTATGTACCCTAAAAGGGGTATGTACCCTAAAATAAGAAAAGAAATAAATAAATAAAAATTGAAAAACTTGATAATGATAATATACAAAATGTGAGAAACTTAGTAAACTCAAGTTCACACCATAATAATGCAAGGGATATGTACCCTAAAATAAAAAAGAAAGAAAGCTAGCTTTCATATTTAGAAACGTGGTATGGTTTATACATATGAAAGCTATTTAAAAGCTATATCACTACTAATGATACCTTGGAGAAAAGCTATTAACCAAACCCTTATGACCTATTCCATTACTTGGAGCAGCTTTGGGTAAACATTTTGCTAAAACCCTTTTGATTTAACCTGAGAAAGGACAAACATCTCAGAACTCTAACCAAACCCCTTTCAAGATTGACCTATTCCATCACTTGTAGCAGCTTTGGGTAAACGTTTTGTTAAAACCCTTTTTTGAGAAAGGAAAAACATTTCAAAACTCTACCCAAACTTCTTTGAAGGTTGTTTGAATCCTTGAAGAACGCCCTGGTTTTTAGGTCGTATAAAACTAAAATGCAGGAAAAAATTCAAACATTGTAAAAGAAAACTACTTGATTGCAAGTTCATGGAATCGAAAAAGTACTTGATTGCAAGTTCATGGAATCGAGGTTTCAATTCTAACAATGAAACATTAAGCTAGTGAAATCTGGAAGGTTCAATTGATGGAGTTGATATTTCTTCCCAAAAGTTAATTTTCGGCCGTTTTAACTCTTTAGAAAATTAAATTTGATATACCAAGGTGGTCCTTGTTTTTTTGGGAGGGCTGGGCTTTTTTAGGAATGCTAAGGCAAGGGTTTTGATCTGCCAAGTATTTCCAGCCGAAGGGTTTTGATTTGCCACAACATCTCTGGAATTGCTACACATGGGAGGAAATAAGTATCGCTCTAGCGTAATTCATATGCATCTCCTAAAAAATTCTGGAAAAAACAGCGACACATAAAGATTTGTGTGATTTTGGGCTTGGACAAACTAGTACCAGATAGGATTGTCTTGGAGTATGATGGAGCTCCATGGTGTATCGACAATTAGACTATACAGGTGCCTCAAGTTTAGATGTAACTTGCTTTTTGTTTCAGCGAAGGCATCTAGACAGGAACTTCCCAAGAGCCCCAAATCCAGAACCTCATCAATGCCCGGACAAGGATAGTTTTCTGAAACAAACGAAACGAACCAAATGTGTTGGCTATACCCTGGTAATGGAGAAAAGAAAATATGGGGGCAGAAAACAAGCAAAATGACCTTCTAAGTAGACTGTCCAGGGGAACGTCAGCGAAGAATTTCAGGAAGGTTGGTAAAGCCTGGCGCGTCCTAAAAAGCTAAAATGCCTTATATGATAGAGCCCGAGGAAGCTCCCGCTAGGAAAACCATAGAAGCCTTGGGCAAGAATCCATTGGATTTTGTAGCTTTAAAGACTGGCTCTGCAACGTTCTGTCAGGAAAAGGGGAATGAAATAATTCAAGTCAAATCTGGAAATATAAGAAATGACTTGGATCGTGAAATGCAATGAAGTGCTGAAAAGCTAAAACAGCAACCAAGTCTGAAGAAGTAGGCAGAGCTGGGTTTCGTATTTGCTATTTTGTAAGATGCTGCAAATACGGATATTCATCACATTTTCAGTTCTCAATTTTGGATTCATTATAAAGTCCATAGTTATGTGTCCAGTGTATATTTTCTCCGTACAGATGTCTACAACTTTTCTAATCTGTACCACTCTCCTAATCCGATTCTGAAGAAGAGATGTTGGGAATTGTTGGAAGCCTTTCAAACAGTTTGGAAGAAGAAAAATGGTTGTTGACAGAGATTTCAACGCAAATTCTTATACATTCACGAAAAAACAGAGGCTTAAGAGTCAATTCGGCCAACCTGGAGTTTTTGGACTTCGTTTCAACTGACCAGCATCCAACTCCTACGAGGGGTCGCTTCACTTGGACTGATTGAAAGGTGGAGAGGAATCGCAATGCAGAAGGGACTGAGAGATTTCTTGCAAATTCCCAGTAGTTTCCAGGTAATTTTTTTTTAATCCTAATCTCAAGAATTCCAAATCTAATTATAGACTGGTATTAGGAAATATGGGTACATCTAACCTTCCTGCCTTTGATATTTGCAAACATGTAGATATCTCATCCTAACTTCAAAGACACAGAGTAGAGGAATGGTGGAATAAACATATTCAGTTTGGATAAAAGAATGTTTATAATGGCCCAAAGAGTTAAACGTTTAAAGGACAAAATGAGTCATTGAAATAGAGAAGCTTCTGGTGGTATTTTTAAGAATAAAGAAGCCATAGGAAAAAATACGGATGAATTGAAAACAGACATCCGGACTAAAGATTGTCAAAGAACCTTCTCAAGAGCTCGACTCTGAGGACCTTGACAAAGTTCACAAAAAAAGCAAATCCTCTGAAAGTATAAATATAGGATAACCCTAGTTCAAGAAAGGTTACGAGAAAACTCAATTATTTCATTGCCAATAGACGAGTCGATAAAATGAAACGCCTCTTACTCTCAAATGGCAGACTCTTTAAGGATTAGAATAAAATTAGAAAGATTAATTAATTGGGAAGAGGAACAAGAGGAATGGAAATTAGAAGAAGTTCAGTTAGCACTTTTCTCAACGAAGAAGAACAAAGCTCTTGGTTTGGTTGGCTTCTGGACTTATATTTTCTAGGAATGGTGTCACATCATCAAGGAGTCCTGGAGAGTGGTGGAAGAAATAAGATCTGAGAGATTCCTCGGAGATTTGGACAACGCCTTTTATTCCCAGAATCCAAAGATATAAAATGCTAACTTCCTGGATGGCTTTAGGCAAATTGTTCTGTAATATAGTCTAGATGGTGATCTCAAAGGTGGTGGCAAATTCACTGAAAACTATTCTCGTTGTCTCATCTAGAAACCCAAAGACGTTTTAAAGGAAGTATACTTTGGATGGCATCACAATAACGCATAAATTTATTCACCCATTGGTTTCCAGGAAAAAGGAAGGCATGTTAATCAAAGTATATATGGCGAAATCTTAGGATAGGCTTAACTGAAACTTCTTAAACAGAGTTGGCCAAAAGTTTTGATTCTAATTGGAGGCATTAGGTGAAAGCGAAAGTGAGTTCGTCGTCTAAATTTTTAGTTTTGATCGATGGCTCTCCAACAAACTTCTTTGAAGCTCACATGGGCCTTCTTCAAGGAGACCCTTTATCTCTGTCACTTTACTATCATGGACAAATATTTGGGTAATAGCCTTGGATATGCTAAAAACGTGGGGCAATATCAAGGGTTAACAGTGTCCTCACATTCTCTTCCCATCTCCCACCTGCAACTCATAGATGATACCCCATTATGTTACTCACCATCAGTTGGGAAACCTCTCCATCAAGAAGGCGACCAAATAAAGTCAAGCGTTCTATTCTATGAAAGAGCCTCTTCAGAGAGGATTAATGTTCAGAAATCTAAGATTCATTTCTTTAATGTCAACCTAGGTAAGACAAGGAATTGTCAACCTTTTAGTATATGATAAAGGACCTCTTCTATGTAAGTATTCTGGAATCTCCTTATTCTTGGGTCAGGCAATATGCATTATACATAAAACATAAACAAGTTGTCACAATGGTAAGGGTAATGGATCTCTGTTGGAGGAAAACTGACTTTTAAATCAATCCTCCAAGCTCTGACAAATAATCCCTTCTCAATCCTGAAAGTTCATGTGGGTATCCTAGTCTCAGTGAATTAATTCTCTTTGACAAGGCACAGAAGTGGTCGAGAAAATTCCTTTGCTTTCTTAGAGAACTGTTCGCTTACCCATGTTTTAGGGTGGAGCTGGATTTAGATTGGCCAGTGGGGCCAACTCTGCTCTTGAAGGTTTGGAGTCTTTTTTCTAAAATGTGGAGCATTCTGAGAGAAATTATGGAGACTAAGTGCAGTATCACGACTCCAGACCTAATCAAAAGGCTATGCAATTTGGTATCCGGAAAAAAGCAAACGTAGAGGTTGTCAAATGGAACTTATTTTGGAAATATTAGAGATGGATCAATTTTTTTTTCTGAATGAAGCCTAGATAAGGAGTGCACCCCTTTCAGAGGTGGTTGGTTGGGCAGCTCTTCAAGAAGCATTCCAACAGGGTTGGGCTTCGGGAAAGAAAACTTTGCAACAACGAGATAGATCCAGGAGAAGGGGTACTACAGCAAAGGATTTGGAAGGATGTCAAGGAAGTTGGCACTGAGATACATCCAAAGTCATCAAATGAACTTGCAGACCTACTGGCTAGAGTTAGTATCTCCCATGGAGAAGGAATTGATTCCTTGAAATGGAATGAATATGTTTAACGGGCACACTCGGACAAAGCAGGATAAGAATCCATAATAAGATGGGGAAAAAGGAAAGATAGGTTTTCTAACAAGATCCGGATCAAAGGAGGTTGAATGAAGACTAAATCTTTTCTCTACTTCGTGGCTAGGAATAACATTTTCACTGGGATCATAGATGAAAAGATGCATTCAAGGCCCCTCTAGGTGTGTGTTGTGTAAAGAGGAGGAATGGGCTAACCATGTCCTTTTGAATTGCCCAACGCTTGGAGGTATATGGTGGAATTCTCCAGCGTTTAGATCTCTAGTTTGTGGCTAGGAATTTTCACTGGGAATCGGTGATGAAAAGAGGGGCATTCAAGGCCCCTCTAGGTGTGTGTTGTGTAAAGAGGAGGAATGAGACAACCATGTGCTTTTGAATTGCCACAATGCTTGGAGGTCTATTGTGGAATTCTTTGGCTTTTAGATTTAGGATAGTCTTAGCAGGAATATTTTTTTTCAATCAGTGGCAAGTAGGCCTCATCCCTTGAAAACAGAAGCATTGTCTTGCTTATGGAGGTTATCACATTCAATGGTTTCTTTGAAAATATCGTACAATAGAATTTTCAGGAGTATAGAACTCCCAACTCACGGGATTATTCAAAAAAGTATTTTCTTTGATCGCCACTATAGCAGTGTTATTCATTCAAAGAGAACCCTTTTTCCTCAGAAGCAGCCATTCTCATAAGGTGGTGTGTGCAGAGTCCTTGATAAAAAGATTAATGGAAGTGTTACAACATATATTGCATGAGGTTCCATCTTGTTATTTCCATTACATTGATCAAGATTTGCTACCGATACTCTTGAGCATTGGACTGACTTGGGGGTACATCTTCATGGAGCCCCTTTCTATTCATTGCATTAGATCACTTGATGGAGATCATTGGTTGGGGGATCTCCTTGGTTGGATGGTGATTGTATTGGTTGCATGGTGGTCTTCTCATATGTGCTTGTCTTGTTGATCACCCCTTGGTTGCACTTTTGATGGATGTGGAACATACTATCTCATTATGGTGGCTTGGTATATATGCTTATCTTGAATCTGGGTGACGGTTCTAGCCCCCAAGGGTTTAGATGATGATGGTTAGGAGACATGTTTCATGACCATTGAAGTTTCCTAGTGACTTTTGCATGATCATGTGGTATTATTTGATGGCACTAGGAGGGGGTGTTCTACATGGTCCTTATATGTTGGTTGTGTGATGGGGGACACATTTGATGGTTAGCCTTTTTATTTTGCCCCTTTCTCTTATGAGGCTTGCTACAATGGGATGATTCATGTGGCCTATATGGGATTTTCTTGGTTAATTTAACATTATAATGTGACATTTATTGGAAATCACTTGGGGGAATGTGTGTTATATCTCTTGAAACCAGGTCTGATTCTACGCCCAATAAAATTATACTAAGAAAAGAAATAAAAATTATCTTTCAGATCTGAATTTTATGACATCAAATACATTGGGTTCCTAATTCAACATGCATACTGTTGACTTTTGAAGCTTAAACCCCTTGTTGGCCTTACAGAGTCTTTCGTGAAAAACTCTTCTTCGTTTGTCAATGAGTTAAAGAGCATAAAGTTTGACCCTGGGGACATTCTTTTTAGTTTTGATGTGTTTTCCTTTTATACTTGCATCCCTAATAAGCAGGCCATTGAGGTCATCAATCGCCTCACTAACCCTGATACCACTCGATTAGTAGTGTAATGTTCCCAAATTTTGTGAATGCAAAATTCACTAAAGAGTTTTGCCAATTTTTGTTGATATTAAATAAAAAGGAGAAAATATTATTTTGTGGGAGAAAAGTGGAAATTATTATTTTAATGAAGAATGGCGGAAAAGTAATATTTTATTAGCAGAAGGTGGGGACCACCAAGGGAGAGGACTAACAATTACAAATAGAGCTTGGAGGCCTCCATTTGGTGTCTTTGATCATTTGACAATTCAACATTAGTTCTCTTGAGTTGCTTAGCCAAAACAACTGTGTTGTTCAGCACAAGGAATTTCCAAGCGGGAATTCACCCTCATTTCGGAGAACTTTGAGTGTCTCCCTAGTGAGGCAATTTGGGGATCTCAATTCAGAGTTTCCATTGGGCATATTTGCAAGTTATTTCAGCTGGTATGTTTTTTTTCCAGGGTGCAAAAGTGGTTCAAATTGCTTGTGGAGAGATCAATTACGAAGAAGTAGAACACCGAAGGATTTGTAGGGGTTTTCCCCTAATTTAGCCAGAGATTTTTTCGTGATTAGCAGGGCTGAGTTGAGAGAATTCTTGGGGCTGAAATTCTACATTTCTGGAAGTGCACAGGGGTTGGAGGAATAGAGGTTGAGGAGAGGTAAAGGTCAAAGATTGGAGGAATTCCTCAGGGGAGAATTTAGCGAAAGTTGGGAGAGATTTCCAGTGGTAGATATGGGATTAATTTCTCAGTTTTAGTTTTGTGGGGCGTTTTCTGGCCAAATTGGGCAATTTGCACTTATTGGGGGTCACCGGGGATTGGTGGATTGAGCCAAAACTCTTTCTGGGTTTTTGTGGGTTTATTGAGAGGAGTCTATGGCTAATTTTACAGAATTTTGCGGGCGATATTCAAACTTGAAATCCTAATTCTTATAGTAGGGCGAATTGCTAATTCGCTGAGGAATTTGCACCATTTTGTGCGTTCGACTTTGGCTTGGAGATAGGCCAAACCCTTTCTGGGTTTTTCTGGGTTTTTGATGGAGAGCTCAAGATTAATTTGGCAGAATTTTTTGAGCACTTTGGAGGCTCAAACAGGGGTTTCTTTCAGCCAACGGTTGCAGAATTTCCAAGGCCAGCGCAGAACATTGAGGAGAGGCCTTTCCTCTCCATCTAGGTAGCATCTTTTTCACATGGGATTGTTTAGCTTGCTTTGGCAAGCTCAAGTGCACACATTTCATGCATTGTACTCTTCTCCATATATAATAAAATGGTTGAATTTTGGTGCAGTTTCGGTGAAAATTGTTGGTGTTTGATTGTTGTTTAAATATTTCGGTGTTGTATGGTATTTTACTTTGTTTATCACTATTATTTCCTTTTTTAAACATTACAGTGGTATTAGAGCCATGATCTTGGCCAACTGTGGGGTAGCCATCTAGATCATGGAAGATTTGGGCATGTATGCACAGCGACAGGTTAAACCATAGACAACTTATGGCTCAAAGAAGATTTAGTATGCAGGAATTCTGGGGTGGAATCCGTTGAAATGATGAGAGATTGGCCTAGTTGAGGAAGGTGTCGAACCATATCCATTTCATCCTTACAGCAAAGACACTAGTGGTGCGCAGGCCATGGGGGTGCAACCATTTACATTGTGTGAGGAAAGCCGACAAAATCAGGGCATCATATCTCCTCAAAAGGAGTAGACGAGACAGGGATAGTTAGAGGGTGAGACCAAGGGGCGCTTTTGTTGGTGGAGACCTGGCTTTAGATATCAAGAGCCTAAGGAGGAGGTTGTTTTGGGCACACTAGAGTGTGAGGATCATGCAATGTGTCCAGTGTGACGCAGGAGTCACCCTTGTTGGAGATTCCTTTGATAGCTCTGGCTGACACCTTGGGGGAGAGAGTAGAGCACACACCCATAGGGCCTTCCATTGACGAGGTGCCAAGAGACACAAAGGTGTCCACCATTGAGGAGGTGCTATCTGTTGTTGAGGTATCCATTGATGTGGTATCTGGGGTTGTAACTAAGTACTCAGGTGATAGTAACGCAACACAAGTTGATGAGGTGTCGAGAGATATCTCCACCATTGATGAGGAGCCGATAGGTACAAAGGCATCTAGATCTATGCCAAAGTTATCAAATGACAGTCACCTGCACCTGATTGACGAGCATGTCTTGCGTGTTGGATTGTCTATGGAGGAGCAATTGGAGGCTCATGTTGAGTCCATGTTGTAGGAGAATGTGCAACCATCCTTTGGGCTAACCATTGATGAGGGGCAACATAGAGACCGCACGTTGGGATTTTAGCACAGTTCGTTTTAGAGGCACATTGACAGGATCTACAACGTTATTAGTCCACCCTTATGCATTGGATTGAGGGAGGCAGTGTTGTCTAGACATACCCTAGAGGATGGTTAGGTTAGCAAGACTGAGCGACATGAGCTGAGTATGACACTGCATCAACTTGGAGGGCTTGTTTCTTCCACAGGGGATTGTACATTCGATCCCTCCTTTGGGGTTGGGTGGCGAGAGGTACTAAGTTGGTGCCCAATGGAGCAGGTTAGGCGATTGGATACATCCATGGCCACATTTCAGCAGAGGCCATGGATTAACATAGGGACTCAAGGACCAGACTGTTGTTGGGATCCAGGGGGGATTTTCCATCACATCATAGAGTCGTTAGGTGATGGTAGTAGTTGCGTGATGGATTCGAAGTTTGGGCGCACACACATTTTTAGATCTCCATCAGACCCTAGACAACACTAGTGACAAGATGGTTTGACAGGGGAGTAGACCAATTTCATGAGTTGTCTTGGCATATTGATTGTGCATGGAGTCACAGGGTGATTAGCCTACTCTGGTAAGAGCTGGTAGGAGGTGGTGGCATTGGCAGACCACTGGACAGGGCATTACATGGAGACGGTGCTCTCTCATTGGTATATTGGACACTGGAGCTATTGAGGATAGGCACAATAATGTCATTCCTGTTGGCATGTGAGGAGTCAGACCAATCAGTGCTTTCAAGGAAGATGGGGAGATGTAGCCCACATCATGGAGGGATTACTAGCAAAGTGGTAGATGTGTTGGCACATGCAGGATGGCATATGATATAGGGTGGTACGTCAGTAGGCAGTGGTACCCAGGGGTGCACAAGGATATGCCGCAAAGTCCATTCTTTTGCAAAGGGATGCGATCTAATGCATACAAACCCAATTTTAGAGCCTAGCATCTAGTGTTGTATAGAGGTATGTAGTAATGAGCAGTGGCCTGCAGAGGAGCATGGAGATGCGTGGTTGTTTGATGTAGCAAGTTGGTTTGCATTGATCGACTCACATCGCATCGAGTACACATGGGGAGAGTCAAGTATAGTGACACAAGTAGAATACGAGACAATACAGGATGGTACAACAGTGGCACAGGGTATCCAGTGGTGTACAAGGATAGGCTGTAGGGTATAGTGCCAATTGAGGACTACAAGAATACTCAGTGGGATGTAGGGGCATATGGTGCTGCACAACGAGGTCTTGGAGGGTTGCCTCCAAGGAGACTTATGGACAGAGACATTGGGCATAACTTTGGGTGTAGTTCACCCAGGATCGACAGGGATGTAGATGAGCGATACTCGATGGTATCCACGGGGACTCACATGTCTGTCCCTCTTATACGTCACTTACAGGCACAAACAATTTGGCTATTGTCTTTTGACACTTTGGGTGCGAGCAGCAAGGGACAGGAACCTCACCCGAGATACTGGTATGATACTCAACGCACTAGGGGAGAGACTTCTCAGTGGTGGTATTGGGTCGGTGCACGAGTTGACAACCATAGGTTGGGGGATGAGGTGATCATCTGCAAGGGTGGCATATCATTCATTAGTGAGCCTACGCCTAGGGAGCAAGTCACGAGAGAGACATGTGTCACTCTCTCCACAGGGCATGTCAGGACCATGCATGAGCAGAGGATACCATGTACGACTGAGGCAACTTTCTAGTATGTGTCTAACCTCCAGACATTGTATTGGCACATTATCAAGAGGGCGGATGGCAGACTCAATGGTCATGGTTGGCATGAGCGGGATGGGTCCGCATACACTAAGTTGATTGCGAGTATCAGATACCCATCTATTGGCTGCCTTCAAGGGGTAGTTATTTGGCACATGTGGCTTCCAACAGTGATCAGTACTACGCAGTGGAAGGCACATGGCAATTTAGCATGCATCAGATTAGTTCATGATATATGAGGCCTATACGTCTATTTCATGCAGGGATTAGGGACGAAGAACAGACAAATTCCAACAGTTGTTAGAGCTATGTCGCAACAGGTTTGGCTATGGGATCTAGGGATCGAGTTGATTGATAGGACACTCGATTCTATGATGAGTAGGTTCATGGAAGAGAGTGATCTAGTTCACCTTGGGTGTGACGCATGGGAGATTGCTGAAACCTCCATTGTATGGCGAGGTAGATTTATCTTGTTGCTGCTCAGGATTGAGATTAACAGTGGATGGGTAGACATTGACATCATGGAGATGCCTAGGTAGGATAAGCTTGGCCTTCACAGATATCCCACCATCAGTTTTCAGGAGGGGAGGATACAGTCTAAGCATGATGGGAAGTTTGTCATAGTTAGAGTGGTGCAACGTTAGCATGGTGGCACCCTTCTGAGACTAGCATGGGATTCGGGTATAACAGGATTTGGCGGTTCATCTACCCTCAAGGGTGAGCTGCTTTGTACAAGGGGGAGATCATTCAGATATTCCATTGGAATCTGGTGATTCGTTGTTGACATAGGGATCGTCACTACTATGGCAGGATGTTCAACAACGAGGAGTGGTTTAGTGGGACATTTGGGACCCTGGCATTGGCTAGGCCAATGTTTGGAGCAGCAGAATATTGCTTCAGGACAAGCAATTTTTGGTAGGGAGGATTGTAATGTTCCCAAATTTTGTGAGTGCAAAATTCACTAAGGAGTTTTGCCAATTTTTGGTGATATTAAATAAAAAGGAGAAAATATTATTTTGTGGGAGAAAAGTGGAAATTATTATTTTAATGAAGAATGGCAGCAAGGTAATATTTTATTAGCGGAAGATGGGGACCACCAAGGGAGAGGACTAGCAATTATAAATAGAGCTTGGACGCCTCCATTTAGTATCTTTGATCATTTGACAATTCAACATTAGTTCTCTTAAGCTGCTTAGCCAAGACAACTGTGTTGTTTAGCACAAGGAATTTCCGAGCGGGAATTCCACCCTCATTTTGGAGAACTTCGAATGTCTCCCTAATGAGACAATTTGGGGAGCTCAATTTAGAGTTTCCATTGGGCATATTTGCAAGTTATTTCAGCGAGTACATTTTTCTTCTAGGGTGCAGAATTGGTTCAAATTGCTTGTGGCGAGATCAATTACGAAGAAGTGTAACAACGAAAGATTTGCAGGGGTTTCCCCTAACTTAGCCAGAGATTTTGTGGTGATTAGCAGGGCTAAGTTGAGAGAATTCTTCGGGCCGAAATTCTACATTTCTAGAAGTGCACAGGGGTTGGAGGAATAGAGGTTGAAGAGAGATAAAGGTCACAGTTTGGAGTATTCCTCAGGGGAGAATTTAGTCAAAGTTGGAAGAGATTTCCAGTGGTGGATTTGGGCTTAATTCAGCAGTATCAGTTTTTTGGGGCGTTTTCTGGCCAAATTGGGCAATTTACACTTATTGGGGGTCACTGGGGATTGGTGGATTTAGCCAAAACCCTTTCTAGGTTTTTGTGGGTTTATTGAGAGGACTCTATGGCTAATTTTACATAATTTTTTGGGGGATATTCAGACCTGAAATCCTAGTTCTTATAGCAAGGCGAATTACTAGTTAGCTGAGGAATTTGCACCATTTTGTGGGTTCGACTTTGGCTTGGAGATAGGCGAAACCCTTTCTGGGTTTTTCTGGGTTTTTGCTGGAGAGCTTAAGATTAGTTTGGTGGAATTTTCTAAGCACTTTGGAGGCTCAAACAGGGGTTTTTTTCAGCCAACAATTGCAGAGTTTCCAGGGCCAGTGCATAATATTGAAGAAAAGCCTTTCTTCTACATCCAAGTAGTATCTTTCTCACCTGGGATTGTTTAACTTGCTTTGGCAAGCCCAGGTGCACACATTTCTTGCAATGTACTCTTCTCCATATATAATAAAATGGCTGAATTTTGGTGCAGTTTCGGTGTAAATTGTGGGTGTCTGATTGTTGTTTAAATATTTCGGTGTTGTATGGTATTTTACTTTGTTCATCCCTATTATTTCCTTTTTGGAATATTGCAAGTAGAGATTTGTCTTACTTCTACTTTTTTCTGCTTTGAAGGGGAATTCTATGAACAGACATGCGGGGTTGCCACGGGCTCCCCCCTGTCCCCAGTTGTTGCTAATATTTTCATGGAAGACTTTGAATCCAAGGCTTTGGCATTAGTCCGTCTCTTGCCCAAGCTATGGAAAAGATTTGTGGACGACACTAGTGTCATATGGCCTCATGGCAAAGATGAGTTAGATCAGTTTTTCCAGCATCTCAACAATCAATCTTCCTTCGTAAAGTTTACTATGGAGCAGGAAGTTGATGGGTGGCTGTCTTTTGTTGATGTTCTCATTTCGAAGAAGGATGATGGTTCTTTCTCCCACCAGGTGTTTCAAAAGAAAAGTTATACTCAGTAGTATCTTCATGCCAACTCTCATCATTTCCTGCTCAGAAGTTGGGTGTTCTCAACACACTTGCTACTCGTGCGCTAAGAATCTCAGATGAAAAGAACCTGGATAAAGAGAAATCCCATCTCCTTAATGTTTTTGTTGATAATGGGTGTAGTAGGCACCAAGGTTTGAAATCTTTCCTGAAAGCTAACAGAGGTCCCAAGGTTAAGAAAGACCCTAAAGATCGAATCTCAGGGGTGCATCTCCCTTTCATCCAGGGGACTACTGACAAGATTGCGAGAATCCTTAGGAAGCATAATGTTCCTTCAACCTTTAGACCCCTTAATACCATTCGTAGCTCCCTAAGATTTATAAAAGTCCCTGTTGACCCCAAGGACATGAAAGGTGTTTATGTTATTCCATGTTCTTATGGGACCCCCTACATTGGTGAAATTGGGCACTCTATTAATTAGAGGATTCATGAGAATGCAGCCAACATCAAACATGGGAGGACTTGGTCTTCAGCCTTGGCAGAGCACGCGGAGAAGACTAAACATCATATATGTATTGAAGAGGCCAAGGTTATTGCTAAGATTGCTCCTTTTCATCATCATAAATTTAGGGAGGCCATAGAAATTGAAAGGAAGCTGAGCAATCTCGACAGGGATGATGACTGGAAAATGAGCAGTTGTTGGATCCTTGCCCTTTCCTCTTAACGCCCCGCCATCCCTGTCTCCCCTTTTTTTACCCCTCTTCGTCCTTTTTTGTTTTGTTTTCTAGTTTTATTCTCTCGCCTTCTAGATTGTTTTTCCCTTTTCTAGTGATTTGTTGTTTTTTGTTTGGTACTCATTACCTTTATTTATTCATTAATTTATTAATACTTGATTCATATAAGTTACTTATATTTCATTTGGTTTAAATTGAAAACAAGAGGATAATAAAACTTACCTATTTTATTTATTTTCTAGTTTAGTTTCTGTAATTTACTTTTTACTAGTTAATAATCTAGATATAAAAATAAATAAGTAGTTTATAATTATTTATATTGAAAACAAATCAAATAAGTAATTGGACAAATTTAATTATAATCCTTATTTATCCAAAATATATTCTTTCATTTAAAAGGAAAATAACAATTTAATAAATGAATAACTAGTTAATTATTATTAAATAAACATTTATATAATTTTATCTCAATTTATCCCATATACCTCATATGTCAGTAATAAAAATAAATATATATTTTATAGTTTTAAAAAGAATAATACTATTGGTTACATATAAAATAGACTTAGTAATTAAACTAAATAATTATTTAATAATAATAATAAATATCCTAATACTATAAATATTTAGTTTTATTATAAATAAAAAGAGTATATTAATTACTTATTAGGTTTAAGAGTTCTTAGTTCATAATATTTTTTAATTATAAGTAGATATATTTAGTTACATATAGATTTAAATTAAACTAAATAAATCAACAAATTAACTAATTAATTAATTAATTAACTAAATTTCCCTAACTCTTGGTCCAGTCAAATATAGTTGTTGCCCAGTGAATTGTAACTATTTCCTTTCGTCAATAGTACCTGTTTCTTTCTAGCCGTTTGAATGATCAGTCTCTCTATTTAACTTGTTGCCTTGATCTGGTTCTTCTTGTTGGTTCAAAACGAGTCAAAAAATGAATTTTGATGTGATTATTGCCGAAAACCTATCTCAAAAACTTGATATGGATCACAAAAGCCTTAATTCAATAATTCAAATAATCCTTTTAAAAGAAATTAAAATTATTATTTTTTAGCTCATATAGACTCCAAAGAGATAGGTCGACCCCACCAATTGAATGGGTGTGACCCTTGGTCAAACCCACTTGATTTGACCACTATAAATACCATTTGACCTCCCTCATTTTGACATCAATTTGAATCACACAAATCATCCGCTCTTTGTTCACACGTCCAAAGGAGAGAGAGGAGAAAAAGATAGAAGTTTCACTGGCATTGATCGAGTTTTTTGAGACTTTGACCAAGTCTGTAATGGGCAGTTTGATCACATTATGAGGCAGTTGACTGAGCTCTGTTATGGGCAATTTGAACAAGTTAATGTGCTGACCAGGTTTGACCTGTGGGATTTATGTGGTTTGTTTGACCTAATTTGACTTATGAATATCAGATTGTAACATTGTTAAACTGAAGATTTTCTCCTAGAAAAGATTGTTGGGTTTTCTTGTTGAATTTCCACGATAATCGAGAATCTGGTTTGGATCTTTGAATCTCAAACACAAACACACCCAAATGCAACAATAATACTACTTTGCACAAAAGAAAACAATAGAAGTGAATCAACATGTACACAAGACACAATTTTTCAACCCAACTTCGTTATATTAATAATCTTTAATAGAATAGTTTAGGGCTCCCGTACTAGGGATAATGGCCCTTGATACAAGACAACTAGGGCTTGGTCTCAACAACAACTATGATAACCAATCAGCCCTAAACAAAGCACAATTGACCTACTTCTACCAGTGCGCATCCACAGTCCTTTCAGTCCACGTACCTTGAACACTTTTGTTGGTCCTTTTGCTTCCCAATCTGCAACTCCTCAATCTGCCTCTATTAGTCAACACAACTCCTTTAGGTCACTGAACATAGGCCCAAACACTTCTACCCTCCAACTCCTTCCTTTGTCCTTCAAGGGTTGCAACACATTAATCTTCTCTCTGCTGCCCACTTTTGTCACACTGTTGTTCCAAGATGACAAGTGTAGGCCCACTTTCCACCCTAGATGTCCTTCTCAATACAGTGAACTAGGGTTGGTTCATTAGCCCTCTTGGTTGCCCTTTAGTCCTTCAAAGTGCCAACCCTTAGGCTCAAATAACCCTACCTCTCCTATCAGTCTTGTAGTCCTTCACAAGGACCGAACTTAGGGAACTATGGACACCTTCTAAAAGCCCTCCAACTGTACTTAAGATGCCCAACAATTATGTCCCAAACCTGGACCTCCAATCCTACACCCTTTTCTCCTTGAAGACGTCCTACCTGCTCTCTAATTTACTTAAGATCTGAGAAAATAATTTCTGAGGTACCTTGGCCTTGGCTAGGGCATCCCGTAGCAACTTCAAATCACATAGAAAACTCTCCCAAAAAAACTAATTCCCTATGTTGATGATCTAGAAGAATGCGGCCTAGTTCTAGTAGCCTACTAGGCTACTCAACCTCCCAAAATAGGGTTTCAACCACCTACACTAACACAGAAAATACTTGGCCCTCATCACAGAGAGACTCCTCCTATCTCCGTTGAGAATCTTCCCTCACAAACTTAGCCAGGTCTCCTCCTCTTACCTTTACCAAACCATGAGACATAAAGACAAAAATATCACTTGCTTTCTGCTCCTATTGAGCTTGACTACCTAAGGTATTTGGACTCCTTGCTCTCTGTCTTCTCTTGAGAAAAGATGTGATGTTGGATGTGCCAAATGAGGCCTCATTTGATTTTATTTATATGCTTCCTTAGGTTCAACGACTAGCCCTTCCTAGGGTACCTCTACAAGCCAATCAATGTGATTCTTTTTGTCATTTAGTGCATACACATAAATAAATAAAAAATTATTTCTCTCATTTGACAAAGCCTCCCTTGATTGTCTTAGCAGCCCCTTGCTCCATTAAGGGTGCCACACATGCTACAAGGGTCCAATCAACAAAATAACTCATGGTTTTGGGTGCAAATCCCACTACTTGGGTACTTAGCCCACAAAGAGCTCTTGTGGTGCCAACTCACACAAGCCCAGTGCCTAGGGCTATGGAGTACCTCCCAAGCTACAAAACTCAATATTTCTCCCTAGTTTGGGTCTCCCAAGTGAAAAATGTGTGTCCCTTTGTCTGTTTGGTTATCTCTGTATGATCTTATTGTCATTATTGCATTATTGTTGAGAGTTTCTATGCATAATTTGCTTAATGATGTATGTGACATAAGACAACTTGATTAAATAAATCATTGGAAAGTAATTATTAGTTTAGAAGATTTGATTTCTCTTTGAAAACTCAAAATGGAATCATAACCTAGGTGAAAGAGCAGCCATCAAGTCTAGATCACAAAACATGAATCACAGAAGAAAGGTTGGATATAGTTTGGACTGTTGAACAAAAAGATTGAACATAATTCAAGAAAGCTGACCAAGGGCATCAGTGTAGCTAATAATGTTCAAGAAGGGAGGGTTGAAGCCCTAGAAGGAGGCAAGAAGCCTCAGTTCTGTCATAGGAGGAGGCCAAAAGGCATCAGGCAATGAACAGAGGGCCAAAAAATCCTTAGTGCGAGTTGCAAAAGGCTGAAAAGGCCTCAGTCCAAGTTGCAAATGGAAAAAAGGCCCCAGGACTAGGCCACAACCTGCCTGAGGTAGGCCACAAGCAGAGAAGGGAGGCTAAAAGGCCTCAAAGGCTTTAACAATGGGTCTGAAGTGCCTCGAATAATGGAGAGGCCATCAAGCTAAGATTTGAAGGACTGATTTCATGACATCTCCATGGGCAGAACTCAAGAGCCAGAGGAGGTTGAGGAGAAAGCCTCCTATTTTTACATAAAGAATAAATTTGAGTGAAAAGGAGGATCAAATTCATGTGGAAGTGCTCAAACCTTTGATAAGAATGAACATTGATCACAATTTTACCCTTGCCTTGGGATTCTAGGAATTGGCCTAGATCAAGTTGTTTCATTGATTGAAAGGGTTTTGGTTAAACTTTTTTTAGTTTGCTTTGTGGAAACCTTCCTTGAAAGCTAGCAATGTGAATCTTGAGAAGCATCTTATATTTTTCATACATGATCATACTTCTAGGACACTCATGATGCAAAACTCTTAACAATTTATGGTATAGGAAAGGAGATGGAAATTAAAGAGTAGGATAGTGAATTGGAAGAAGAGAAGAATGAAGAGATATGCATGTTTTTAAGTTCAATGAGAAATGCTTAGACCTTACTAAAATACCAAATTCAAACAAGTCCTTCCACTTTACTTGAAGAACTCTTCATGGCATTGACAAGTGTTTGTCATATTCTCTCAGATTCACAGATGATTAATATTCTTCAAAGATTCGAGATGGTAATTTTTCACATGACAAGTTTGTTGGACTTGCAAAGGGTTTCGATGAAATTTGAAAGTATTAGGGTTTGTAAACCCTAGGAAAAGACTTGAAGGTTATAATTTAGAGAGCCCTAGGGTTTGTGGACAAAACCCTAGAGCTAGACCTAAAGCGTTGAAAATCGATGAATTTGTTGAATGAAGAAACCCTGGCTCATATCATTCATGCAAGGAAAGGAAAGCTACATTCATTAGTAGATGATGAGGACGAGGATCAACATTTCTAGCTTGATGAGATTGCAAATGGATTCCAGTGATTTCTACAAGGAGGCAAGGGTCAAGAGGGAGTTGAGAATTCTCCACAATCCTGAAATAAAAATATAAGCACTTCATATCTTACTTCCTCATTTATTATTACTTTGTTTTTGGTCAGCCTCTTGCCCTTTATAATCTTTTCTTCCATGACCTCTCATTAAGGTTTGCAGGTACATCGTGAAGGCTACCAAGGCTTTGGCAACAAATGGAAGCATTGGGAAGAAAGAAGCAAGGTTTTTGACGAGAATTTTCCCAGGACCGAGCATAAACTCAGCGAGAGTGATTTGTGTTCAAGAGGGAGAAAATGTACTGACATTTAGAACCATGCAAGATGTCCAAAAGAGCTCCTAGTTCATAGGGAGTAGACAACCAGGTAGTTTGGAAGGATGCCATCATGAAGAATGATGTGGGAAATTGTGTCGAGACCTAAGGGTAAGTCAATGTTGACTTCCAAGTGGATCTACAAGATCAAACATGCGGTGGATGGTAGCATGGAGAAGTACAAAATGAGATTCGTGGCAAGAGGGTTCTCCTAGAAAGAGGGAGAGGACTATGAAGAGACATTTTTCAAGTACACTTCTATTATAATTATTATTTCTATTGCTTCTATTATGGGTTGAAAATTGCATCAGATGGATGTGGATATCATTTTCCGCAATGGAGTAATTGAGGAAGAAGAAGTGTACACATAGCTACCTCAAGGCTTTGAGGTACATGAGAGGGAATCTCATGTTTATAAACTGAGAAGGATTTGTACGGACTCAAGGAGGCACCCCGAGCATGGTATTGTATGATTTGTTTATGACAGGAGCAAAAGGACTCACGTGACAAAGGGAGTAGCAGTGGTAGGGGACTTGCTTCCATGATAGAGGAAGTAGTCAAGCCATGCTTTAGATTAAGAGAGAGTTGACCTTTGAGTTTTAGGCGAAGGATCTAGATTTGATGCATTACTTCCCTAGTCAAGGGATGTATATTGTTGAGATCCTTCATAGATTTGGGATGAAGGATTGCAAATCCACGGACACTCCCATGGTGACCAATTTGAAGAAGCTAAGAGGCTTTGATTTAGATTTGGTAGAAGGACTAACCGTCTAGGTGGATGTCATGGGATTGAGATTTCCAGACTAGATTCTCAGAGACAGGAACTCTCTAAGAGTAGTATGCCTTCTATGAGTGGACCATACCAGACAACATATGTGCTTCAGTGACTAGGAAGCAACAACGACAGAGGGAGCAACCATGTTTGCCACAATAGGATTTTTTTTAGAGGGAGCACCCAGTTAGGGTGACTAGAAAGAAATTTTCGTGATGGATCCAATGAAGGAAGCTCGTCAATTTATGGTTGAGTTGAGGATGTGGCACATGTGTTGAGGTACTGACATGGTACAGTTGGATATGGATTGAGATGTCTCAAATGTTGAAGTACAGTTGTAGGGATATACATATTTAGATTGGGAAGAGAGTGCAAAAGACAGGAAGAGCAAATCAAGGTGTTGCTTTAATTTGGGTTCTACTATGATATCCTGGATGAGTCAGAAGCAGACATATGTCACACTCATCGTTGCAGAAGATGAGTATATTGCAGCTAGTTTGTGAATTGTGAAGTAGTGTGGCTTCATAAGCTACTCACAGGATTATTTGACTAGGTGTTGGAGATGACCATGATAATAGGTCGAAGCACATTGAGATCAAGTACCAAGACATGGTATAAAGGGAGCAATGAGGCTCCAATACATTTCTACATACGAGTAGGTCGTTGACATTCTCAAAAAGCCTATGTCCCATGATGAAGTTTGCTTACTCCAGGGACAAACTTGGAGTGGTTGAGAATGCTTCCCTTGGTTAGAGGGAGTGTTATTGTTGAAGCATCAAAGGGAAAATATTCTCCCTAGGTCAAGGGTATTGACCATGAACCATGTAATGTGGCTAGGGAGATTGGCCAGAGAGCATTGGGGCCTGGAGTGCTCCCCTGGTCAGAAGGTTCTGACCATAGTGCTAGGGGTTACTTGGCTAGTGGGTAGAGTGAGTGCCCCATAGCATTGGGCACATGTTTTACCATTCAATATCATGTGACGACATGAAGGAATGGTAAATTGGCCCAGGGTTTCACCATTGGTTAGGGATATTGACCTGTTTCCAAGTGACGACTTGGATAGTTGGTGACCCAGGTCTAGTCTTGTGTTTTCTCCCGTCAAGGGATACCTGACCATATCTCCAAAGGTTATTTGGCTAGTGGGTGACTAGATCCATTTGCAAAGGGAATTTGACTATTGGGTAACTTATTCCTTTGCATGATGATGATGCAAGATGCTTTCCACATGGTTCTAAGATAGAACATGAAGTGATGGATACATTAACATAGGGAGCTCATTCAATCTTTTCTTGGGATGGAGAAATTTTTCAACAAAGAGGACATTTGAGGAAATCAAAGTGAATACCTTCCTAGCTAAGAGGGAGCGTTGAATTATGGTAGTTGTGGTTGGTATTCAAATTAGCCTTTTAAAAGAAATTAAAATTATTAATTTTGATCTCATGTAAGCTCCATAGAGACAAGTCGGCCCCACCAGTTGAATGGGTGTGACCCTGGGTTAAAACACACTTGATTTGACCACTACAAATACCATTCAACCTTCCTCATTTTGACATCAATTTGAATCACACAAATCATTTGTTCTTTGTTCACACATGTGAAGGAGAGACAGGAGAAGTAGACATAAGTTTGACCAACATTGTGTTGAAAATGTAACTAGTGTCGGTCTTCATAATGTAATTCAAATGTACTATTTATGTATTTATTATATTCATTATTATTATTTTATTTTTAGTCAAAGCATATTCTTCATGTTTATAGGGTCAATTGAGTCAAAAAGAAAATGTATTATGAGTCAAAGAAATGTAATTGAGTCAAAGTCCCATTTGGACTTGTTGTGAGAAAAGGAAAATTTATTTTATTTTGACTCAAAGAATCAAAATGTCATCCACAAGACCAAGTCAACCCTCCTTGGTCAAGTTGGCCTAAAGAGGTAGTTATTCGACCTCCTGGATAGCTATAAATATGAGTCAAATCGACCACTTGATAAGCAATCCATTCACATCGATTTTTGTGCAAGAAGAAGAAGAAAATTAGTGGAAGTCAAAGGAGAGAGAAAAACAAATTGTTTGTGCCTTAATTCTTCTCACACTCGCAAAAATTTTGTCATTTCTAAGGCTGTTATAGGGACGAAATTCGGCTTTCACTATAGGTCCAAGATTTTCTGTACTTTCACCAAATTTTAGAATGGTTTTACCAACATTGACTTTTGTTGACTTTGACTTGGAGGAGGGATGACTTGGGGTCTTTGTGGCAGTTTTGGTCTTGGTCTTAAGTCTTGGATATCTCACTTTGATATGATTCTATAAGAAGAGGATTTCTTGGGGTTTCCCCCTTGTGGGGTTTTTCCCTGGCTTGGAGCCTAATTTTTGTGTCCTTTGTCTCTTTTTTATATTCATGTTTTGTACATTTGGGTAATTGCTTGATGAAGAGAATATAAATTTAATAAGAAGCCAACAAATATTCACAAGTAATTATCAAGTTAAGAGAAATCAATCCTAATCTGCTAGCATCTTGGTTTCTCAACATGGTATCAAAGTTAAGGTGAAAGAAAGGCAACTTGAAGAAGAAGGTTTTGAAGACTTTATTGTAGCAGCTATACTTGTAGACATCATTACAACATTTGCATCCCTTTCTATCAAGGCAAAAGAAGAAGACTTGAAGAATCAACCATCACTCACTTTTGAAGATGATCATTGAAGCAACATTGTCAAGTTCTTACTCATTCACCACCCATTATTGAAGGAGTCACTATAGTAGCTTGAAGACATTATTATAGCAGTCTTTGAAGACATCACTATAGCAGCCACCACCCAAGAACAACTTTGGAGACTCTTGGAAGCATCATCAACATTCTTTGAAGCACTCTTATAACAACCTCTTCTCCTTTGACAAGTGAGTACTTTACTATACTTTATGTCTCAACGTCCTAGTCAAATGGCATCTATTTGTAAGGAAGGAAACAAACTTGATGGAGCTTCTAATTTCAAGGCTTGGAAAAAGAGAATTGGTTTGGTTCTCATAGCAAATGAAGTCATGGATTTCGTTTTGGGAAAAGTTCTAGTACTAGACAAGAGCAATGCTCAAGAAGAGGCCAAATACGATAAGGGAGAAATTAGGGCTCAACGAATCCTCGTTGAGTCTATCAAGGATCATCTCATCTCTTTTGTTATAGATTTGTCCACATCCAAAGAAGTTTATGACAAATTGGTCAAACTATATTATGTCAATACCACTAGTCAAAAGGTCTCACTAAAGAATCAACTTTATAGAACAAGGATATCAAAAGATGAAGATGTGGCCCCATACCTTATTAATGTCTCAAAATTAAAGGATCAACTTTAAGGGCTTGGAGAAATCATATATGATTATGAATTAATCACTTCGTACTCAATGTTGTACCTCCATATTGGAGTGGTTTTGTAAGTAGCATCTACTCAAGAAAATATACTCCCAACATTTGAAGAACTTTGGGTTGTATGGGTTTTAGAAGAAGCTAGGTTGAAAGCTAAGGACAACACCAAACCCAATAATGAAAACTCTCAAGCATTTGCTGCTAGATTGAGGAGGAAGTTTGGAAGATTTGGACCTCATCATAGATCCAATAACAACAACAAGTCACATGGAAACTGAGATATGTCTAAAGTGTTCTGCTATAAATAAAGTCTACATAAAATTCTAGAAGGAACACATAATTCTAGTTACATGAGAAGGATGGAAGTTTCTCTTGAATTTTGCAAGTATGAATTCATGAAGGAAGCATATAGCTTAGAAGAGTTTGGGTCATCAAAATTCGTCTACACATTGTTCCACAATCACAAGTATTCTATAGTCACCATAGCAATTAAAGATGTTAATTTCATCATGAAGATTTCGAAACAATCATTTAGCAAGCAAGGACTACAAGATTTACAATAGAAGCGGAATAATAGTAGAGTAAAAGTCATTATGCAACATTTAGAAGTCTGTCTAGCATGATATTTTGTTTCAAGCATCAACCTAAGAATACTACCAAAACTGTCAACGCATAAAATAAATACCAAAACAATGAAGATCACAACCATACAAAGATGAACACAAGATATAGGCTGCAAGCCAGGGAAAAACCTCTCTAAGAGGAAAAGTTAAAGGTTGCAATATAAAGTTGTCAATGCATCAACGTTGTTGGTCAACGCATGGTCAAACTGTCCCAGAATTTTGGTCAACGCAATCAACGCCCAAAACAAAAATTTCGTCCTCCTTTCCTTCGCACGTGTGAGAGAGCAAGCTGCCCAAAAATGCGTACCCAAACAATGAGGAGAGAGAGAGATGTGTGAGGATGAGTGTCCAAATGAGGCTAAGGCATCATGTATTTATAACAAACGTTGCAGATGAATAGACATGACTGTTGGACTTCTAAGCCTACATAAGTTTGTTGGTCAACCTTGACAATTTGTCCATAATCAAAATAAATTCATAACTTCATTTGTACATGTCAGAATCGGATGATATTTAGATCAATCCTACACCTTTCGAAGAGAGGAATCCAAGAAAAATATCAGTTGTCATAAATAAGATGACCCATCTGGATTTTGGCCCTAGTTGCCAATTTTAACAAGTTTGTGCCTAAAGAGGCGATGGTGTCCAAATTTATGCCTCTCAACATTGTGCTCTGATCTAGTGGAAAGATAGAGCTTGTTAGTTAAGGCCTTGCTACTTTTTTTTTTGACAATGCTGGTTATGATGATACTTATTAATCTGAATCCCTTCTTATGAGAATATTTCAACTTGAGGGTATCTTGTTGTGTTATTATAAATACCTCCCTAGTTAAGAGGGAGTTATGGAAATTTAACTAGTGTCAGTTTTCATAATGTAATTCAAATGTACTATTAAATGTATTTATTATATTCATTATTATTTTATTTTTAGTCAAAGCATGTTCTTCATGCTTATAAGGTCAATTGAGTAAAAAATAAAATTTATTATGAGTCAAATAAATGTAATTGAGTCAAATTCCCATTTGGATTTCTTGTAAGAAAAGGAAAATTTGTTTTATTTTAAGTCAAAGAGTCAAAATTTCATCCACAAGACCAAGTCGGCCCTCCTTGGTCAAGTTGGCCTGAAGTAGCAACTATTCAACTTCCTGAACAACTATAAATATGAGTCAACTCGACCACTTGAGGAGCAATTCATTCAGTCATCCATTCACATTGATTTATGTCCAAGAAGAAGAAGAAAATTAGCGAAATTCAAAGGAGAGAGAAAAACGAATTATTTGTGCCCAAATTATGCTTACACGTACGGATTTTTTTTGTGGTTTTTGAGGCTGTTATAGGGCCAAAATTTGGCCTTCACTCTAGGTCTGAGATTTTATGTACTTTGATTAGATTTGAGATGGGTTTAACTAGTGTTGACTTTGACTTGTTGAGAAGACTTGGAGGAGAGCTAACTTGGGGTCTTTGTGTCAATATTGGTCTTGGTCTTGGGTCTTGGATATCTCACTTTGATATGATTCTATAAGAAGATAATTTCTTGGGTTTTCCCCCTTTTGGGGTTTTTCCCTGACTTGAGCGTCATTTTTGTGTCCTTTCTCTTTTTTGTCTTCATGTTTTGTACATTTGATTAATTGCGTGATGAAGAGAATATAAATTTAATAAGAAGCCAACAAATATTCACAAGTAATTATCAAGTTAAGAGTAATCAATCTTAATCGATTAGGATCTTGGTTTCTCAACACATTGACCACTCTTTGATCGAGTTGTTTTGAGGTTAGTTTGACCAAGTTCTCTAAGGCTTTGATCAATTCTGTAATGGGTAGTTTGACCGCAACTTTGAGGCAGTTGACGGAGCTCTGTTATGGGCAGTTTTACCAAGTTGTTGTGTTGACCAGGTTTGACTTACGAGATTTACTTGGTCTGTTTGACCTAATTTGACTTATGAATATCATATTGTAACTTTGTTGAACTGAAGAATTTCTCCTAGAAAAAATTATTGGGTTTTCTCTCGAGTTCGGGTTTCCAACGTAAAAAATTTGTCTCTTTGTGTGGTTGGCTGTCTCTTTATGATCCCACTGTCACTGTTGCATTATTTTTGAGATTTTCTATGTATAATTGCTTAATGATGTATGTGACATAAGACAACTTGATTAAAGAAATCATTGGAAAGCAATTATCAGTTTAGAAGATCAAATTTCTCTTTGAAAAATCAACACATAGCAAAAATAAAATAACCAAAAAACCAAACACAAAAATATCTGGATACGGTTTTACCTTGGAAACCCCAATGTAGGGAAAACCAACAAATTGTGGGCTTCTATTCAACTTGGAAATTTCGATTACAACAAGTGTACACTTCAGGAAATTACAACAAAAAAATACTCAACAATTTCCCTATCATGGCCTGCCCTATGTGGCCTAGTCAACCCAGAAAGTATTGTTGTACAAATTCAAGAGAAACAACCTATACAACCCCATGATTTCATCTTTTATGACCATGGTAATTTTAGCCTATACAACCCTAAGAATTTTGGCTTGTACGACCCAAATAAACTCAGTTTGCTTGTTGTCCAAACTCGGTTTGTTTGTTGCTCCTAAAACTTGACCTATTTATTGTCTTCTCTTGTTGTTAGTTCGAACTCCTATTTCTCAGCTAAAATCTGAGTCACTTGTGCCAAATTGATCTGCCTCTCCAACAACCTATTTCCCTCTTTATAATTTATGACCTAATCTCCAAAGTGATGGAGGGTTGAGATTGCATGTTCGCACTTGAGATCTACAGTCACAATATAATCGTTTGTTGACCTTTTTAAGTTTATAAAAGTTGGCCAATAATATCAAAAATTTGATTAGTGACTTTATGAGTAAGGTCCAAACTTAAGAAATAATTAAATAATTTTGGTGTGAGAGAATTTCAGTGATTCACTGCATTTCTTGGCACTTGATATCGAATGAAGTGGTACTTGATATGAATGTGTTTTGACTTCTCATGAAACTGTAGATTCTCCGAGAGCTTGATAAACTTTGATTATCACAATGAACAATAATCAACTCCATCTCCTAAGAAAATAGTCCCACGAGAAGCTTCCGAAGTCAAATTGCCTCACAAGTTGCCAAGATGGCAGCCACGTACTTGACCTCAACAAAATTTAGAGCAATTGACTTATGCTTCTTGTTGAACCAAGAAACTACTCCTGGTCCTAAGCTGAAATAATACCCAAAAGTGTTTATTCTATCAATTGTACTACCTGCCTAATCAACGTCGATGTACCCCTCTAACTTCACTCCATCCATCTAAGTATATCTCATCTTGTACTCAATTGTGCCTAGAAGGTATCTTAGCACATGTTTTGCAACTACCCAGTGAACTCGTTTTGACTCTACCATGAACTGGCTGAGTGTGTTAATTGCAAAACATTATCTAGTCTAGTTTTAACTAGGCACATGAGAGATCCAATCAATTGTCTATATAATGTAGGGTCTACTTCTTCTGATCTAGAAGCATTAATCTTCTTCCTGTTGGTCACTAGTGTCGTAGACATGGGTTTGCAGTCCTTCATCCTAAATCGCTTCAAGAAGTCAACTATGTACTTCCCATGTCCTAGGAAGGTCTCTCCATCTCCCTTCCACACCTTCAAACCTACAAAATAATGTATTAACCCCAATTTTTTCATCTTGAACTCTGTTGCTAGGTCCCTCTTGCATTCTACTATGAGCTTCTCACAACCTATGAGAAACATGTCATCCACGTAAAGTAGAAAAATGAGAGGCTCTTCCCTTACCTGAAAGTAGTACAGGTTTGGGTCTGCTTCACTTTTGGTGAAGCCCATGCCTTGCAAGTAACTATCAATCTTTTCATACCATGCCCTTGGGGCTTGCTTGAGTCCATATATCACTCTCTTCAATTTGCACACATGGGAATCCCTCTCATGCATCTTGAAGCCCTCTGGATGCTTAGTGTACATCTCTTCCTCAACCACACCATTTAGGAATGTTGTCTTCACATCCATCTAGTTAATCCTCCAAACCATTTGCACTCTGATAAAAATTATTGCCGTGATGGTCAAGTATTTAGTTATTGGGGAAAAGGTCTCATCATAGTCAATCCTCTCCTTCTGAGAAAACTCCTTAGCCACAAATTAAGTTTTGAACTTATTCACACTACCATCAACTACGTACTTAATCTTGTAAATCCATCTACAGCCAACCACAAATTTTCCCTCTAGTTGTGGTACAACCTCCCAAACACTATTCTTCATGTGCTTGGATGCTTCCTGAAAGTTGGAAGGCTCGACCTAATCAACTCACTTATGAACATCATATAGTCAGAATATTGTAGTGGTGCCCTACTTTGTCTGAATGAATATCTAGGAGTACCCACCTACTCTAGAGCATCTGTCAATGTTTGCTTTGCCCACTCGGCCCTCTTCCTCTTGCGTTGGGAGTTTGATCTTGAGTGAGAGGAGCCCCCTGCCCCTCATCCTATTCCTCCTATTCATTCTGCTTACCACTCCGTGTCCCAATATCTTAAGGTGTCTACACTGCTTCTATCTTTGGTGTCTCCTGCTCTTGATGTTGAGAAATCTAGGGCAACTAAATTAGGTGATTTCTCTGACTTTGATAATTGCTTGTGATGTATTTATACTTAACTTAATTAGCTTCTTTTTTCTCTTGATTATATTTAGTGTTCATATCATCAAACAACTACCAAATCATAAAGAACGAGACAAGAGGACACAAGATGTAGGCAATCAACCAGGGCCAAAACCTCTCCTCTTGAGAGGAAAACCCACAAGAATTATTCTCCTTATAAAATCTTCAAATGATGAATTCCATGACCTACGATGCTTGACAAAGACCCCTCCAAGACCAAGTCAAACTTTCTTCTTGATGAGCTTTCTTTCCAGCAATGTCAACTCCAATAACTTCTTTAGCAACTCCAACCCCAACAGTTACTTCTACAAATTTGACTTAGTAGTTTCTTTTGCAACTTTGATCCAACAATTTCTTCTGCAACTTTGACCTAGTAGTTTCTTCTACAACTTTGATCCAACAATTTCTTCTGCAACTTTGACCCTACAGTTTCTTTTGCAATTTCAAACCAACAATTTCTTTTGCGACTTCGACCCAACAATTTCTTCTACAACTTCGATCCCAACAACTTTTCAGCACTTTGATTTGCCCAACAACTTTCCAATACTTTGACTTTTGTAGTAACTTTGAAAACCCTAACACAAGAGAGAGAGAGAGATCCAAAACTTTGATCCTGCTTTTCTTCTATTTATCCTAGAATTTTCTGCTTTTCCAACTTCTTTCTTGAGGAGATCAAACTTGCTTGTTGTGTGTCCAAATGAGGTCGAGTTCCTTCTTATATATAGCCTTTCTAGGGGTACGAATTGCTTCCTTGAGGACGACTTGATTTTTCATGTAGGATGACTTGCTTGAGGCACTATGACAAGGTCTTGGAGGGTCTTTGACTCTAATTTGACTCAAAAAATTATTTCTTTACGATATGTAACATGCCCAAAAGGGTTTTCTATACATGATGATGACTCTTTATGACTTGTAGACCAAATGACAAGCCCTAGAAGCACTCAATGGGTGCTTGACCTAAAAATAAATTTCCCTTTAGAATGAAACCCATGCCTCAAGAATAACAATAATAAATTTATTTTTTTCTTTACATCAAATACTTAAAATCATGATTACATATGTCATTATGAATACCTAACCTAGTTACATATTTCAACACTTCCTCTTAACTAGGGAGGTATTCATAATCCCTAGAAGGTACTTGGACATTCTTAAACTGAAGAAGTCTCATAAGAAGAGTTGGATTAGTAAGCCATCTCATAAGCTATCAGTTCAACTTATCTCTTTGCATCATACCGACCAACATTGTTACATAGCAAGGCCTTGACTAACAACTCTATCTCTCCACAAGATCATAGCACAATGTTGGTGAGACCAATGACTGATAGACACCATCATCATTGTCTCTCAAGGCACATACCCCACCCAAGTGTTCACAGAGTATGTCCTTTTAGGACAATTCCTATCTTGGAATTAACACATCCTCAAGTAATTTCCTCTTCAACTACTCTTATCTTAATGTCCTACCTCATCCTCAAAGAGTATCGGAAGCTAGATGCTTACCCAATCCTCCGTTCTTTCTTCACAATATGAAGACAAGAATGATGTGTCTATCTCTCCCTCTCAACTAAGAAAGATGTACTCATTCCTATAAAAGGAATATACCCAAGCTCCCTCTTATCCAGGGACTTGCCCAAGCTCCCTCCTAACTAGGGACTTCATTCCAAGTTCCCTCTTAAATAGGAACTTGTTTCCAACAACAACTCTTTGTTCTTTAGTGGAGATCATGGTACCTTCAGCTGCTTCTATAGCTCCTCCTTTGATGTCATGAATTTCATCTTCATCATCATGGAGCCTTTATCTTCTAGTTTTTCTTTGTAGGGCATAGCCCATCCATCACTTTCCTTCAACAAACCATAGGTTTGAACCATTAGTCATGTCATCCTTCTTTTCATCAGAAAGTGATCTTCCAGTCCACACCTAGCTTTTCTTCACATAGCTACCTTTTCCACATCATGTTTCTTTTAGGATCTTTTATCCAACCACATGAGTGCTAGTTGTAGGTGACATCTACAACTCTCTTTCAATAGCCCTGTATCTACCCATCCAGATGTTGTTCAAAAATAAAAATGAGCATCAAATTAAAGTTCCCTTTTATGATGTCCTTTCATCATGACATCTGCTTGCTTGCAACATCAACATCTTGCACATTCAAAAACATCTCCAAGGTATTCAATGTCAAGGTCCCCTTCCTTTACAAACTTTATCAAAGTTTTCATGCCTTCTTCATGGATATGTCTTAGCCAATTCTCTTAGTCCTCATATGTTGATCACGTATCTTTTCTTACATGACCATAGTTGCATCTTTCATAGACTCTCCTTCCTTTCTTCACATATTGTTCCCCGGGAACTTCCGTACATATTTCTTTTATCTTTGTCAACCACCTCATATTCCATATGAGGACATATTATGTTGATTTCATCTTGTACATATGTGAACTAGTTCCAAAACATATGCCTTCATGCATTTTACCAAAGGAAAAGATCCTTCTTCTTTGATCATGCTCATGAGATAGAGCATTTACCCATGCTATCTGCAACTATATGATGACATGACTTAATCTATTAAATACATGCATACTTACCTATTTTCTCCTTTTGGTCATCTAGACCTCATTTGGCAACTTCCTTTCCTTTCTTGAAAGTACTTGACACGTTGCACTCCTTTGTCATCATACCATCGTCCTTTTAAAAAAACGATCCCACACAAGGTGGAATGTAGACCATCAACGAGACACTTGCTTCTTCCAAGTAGAGGTGAACCTTCTAATGAAGATTCCAATGGAGGATCTTGATTATCCTCATCCTGCAAATGCTCCTTCGTATAGATGATGTATGATGATTTCTTTCTATGCTAGATGACTTTCTTCCAATCATATTACTACTTTGGCATGAGATACTATCATTATGACTGCTACAATTATGTAGACTTTTACTTCAGCTATTATTTCAAGCTTCTATAATGATGTCATGAACTCTTTCTTCAGTCATATGCTTCTAATATGATGTCATCTCCTAATATGATGCATCCCATCATACTTACAATGCTTCTCATATTCACAGTAATCTCTTAATCATAGTTGAGGTCTTCTCACCTTCTACATTTCCTTGCTATGTACCTGAGAGACCTTAATAGTGAAGATCTATTCCTTCCTTAGATTTCTTCTTATCAGGTTCTACTTCTTAGGTGATATGGGCTTCAATCTTTTCTTTCGGTTTTTTGTTGTCCTTCTTGAGTTTCGAACAATCTTGCTTGAAATGTCCATATCCTTGACAACCATAGCATTGGATCTTTGACATATCAATCTTCTTCTTTTTTTTAGGACCAAACTTTCCAAACTTTCCTTTCCTCCTAGCCATGGCAGCAAATGCTTGAACTTGCTCACTTGGTCCAACATCACTTTTTTCTTTTAACTCGGTTTCTTCAATCCTACATAATGACCAGAGTTCACTGAATGGAGTAGCTTCCCTTTTTCCATAGATGCTTGATACGAAGTTGCCCCATTCCTCTGGTAGTGCATTGAGCACAACTGTGGTTATTTCTTTATCGGACATTATTTTACCCCAACTATTGCAGTTGGTCTCTTATTTGTGACACCCTCATAAAGTATGAGGCTATTCCTTCTTCCTTTGATATCATCGTCTTGTAAATCTCAATTCTCAATGATATGATTTCTCCCGCAGTGCTTATGGAGAACAATTCTACTAGCTTCTCATATATTTCTTTCGATGTCTCCAACATTGCTACATAAGGGATAAGGGGATCCTTGATAGATTCTATAAGGATCCTTTGAGCCCTTATTTCCCCTTTCATATACTTCGACAATGCTTGAGCTTCTTTTTGTGATGGTTTGGAAACCTTACCATTGACATGACCAATAACTTCATTCTCTATGTGGATCAAATTTGTCCTCTTTTTCCATGCAAGGAAGTTTGATGACCCAACCAATTTGTTTCTCTCGTTGCAAAATGAAGTAATTTTGATATTAGATTTAGTTATAGATACAAGGATACTTGTCAAGTGAATATGCTCCTTTGATGGCAATATCTTCGACTTGATGCCTTCTTGATTTTGATGATGATTTTTGCTTCCTTGAAGAAGACAATACTTCTAGAGAAAATATGATTGATATGTGATCCTTGCTCCAATGAGAGGGAGATCACCTTGATGATGATGACAACTCTATTTCTTGCTTCCTTAGAATGTGGATACTTCAAGATGCTTCTAATCTTTTAGTGGAGGTAGGGTTCTTGAGGTCTTTCCTCTCTTTGAGATGTGATGATCCTTGAAATGTGATGAATGGTCCTCCTTGATGCTCCTTAGATTTCTTGGCGCTTATGCATTCCTTCTTGATGGTCCAACGACCTCTTTGATGCCTTGACCTTCCTTGATATTTTGATGGTCTTTCTACATGCTGCATTTCCTTGTCTTGTCACCTTAGCTTTGATACCATGTTGAGAAATCTAGCATAGCTAGATTAGGTTATTTCTCTTACTTTGTTAAGTGCTTGTGATGTATTTTTACTTTACTTAATTAGCTTCTTCTTTCCCTTGATTATATTTAGTGTTCATATCATCAAACAACTACCAAATCATAAAGAACAATGAGACAAGAGGACATAAGATGTAGGTGATCAACCAGGGCTAAAACCTCTCCTCTTGAAAGGAAAACCCGCAAAAATTATTCTCTTCTTATAGAATCTTTAAATGATGAATTCCAAGACCTACAACCCTTGTCAAAGACCCCTCCAAGACCAAGTCAACCTTTCTTCTTGATGAGCTTTTTTTCTAGCAATTTCAACCCCAACAACTTCTTTAACAACTTCAACCCCAACAACTTCTTTAACAACTTCGACCCCAACATTTTCTTCGGCAACTTTGACCTACTAGTTTCTTCTACAACTTTAATCCAGTAGTTTCTTATGCAACTTTGACCCAACAATTTTTTCTGCAACTTTGACCCAACAGTTTCTTCTGCAACTTCGACCTAACAATTTCTTCTACAACTTCGATCCCAACAACTTTCCAACACTTCAAACTGCCCAATTTCCAATACTTCGACTTTCCCAACAACTTTCAAAACCCTAACACAATAGAGAGAGAGAGAGAGAGATCCAAAACTTTGATCTTTCTTTTCTTCTTTTTAACCTTGAATTTCGTCCCTTTCCATCTTCTTTCTTGAGGAAATCGAAATTTCTTGTTGTGTGTCAAATGTGGTCGAGCTCCTTATATATAATATTTCTAGGGGTACGAATTGCTTCCTTGAGGCCGACTTGCTTGATGCACCGGGACAAGGTCTTGGAAGACTCTAATTCGACTCAAATAATTTTTTCTTTACTATATGTAACATGCCTAAAAGGGTATTCTATACATGACAATGACTCTTTATGACTTGCAGAATAAATGAAAAGCCCTAGAAGCACTCAATGGGTGCTTGACCTAAAAATAAATTTCCCTTGAGCATGAAACCCATGCCTTAAGAATAATAATAATAAATTTATTTTTCACTTTACATCAAATACATAAAATCATGATTACATATGTCATTATGAAGGCCGAACCTAGTTATATATTTCAACACTTGAACCTCCACTATGGAAGGATTTGTGTTGCAAGACCTCCTAAGATTCCTCTACTCCTCAAATCTCACATCCATGCATATCATTGTTTTCTTGTGTAGGAATGTAAATTTTGTAGGATTTTGAGGTCTCACTATATCCCACAAGAATCCCCTTCTCCGTAGTAAGTTCTAGCTTTGCCCTCTTTTCTGATGGAACATGGCAGTATACTAAACAGCCAAATATGTGGATGTGTGCCAAATCTGGTTTCTTTCCTGTGAAAGCATCCTTAGGTGTCAATCTGCTCAACACCTTATGTGGACTTATGTTCTACAAATAAACAACAATGTTGCAAGCCTCTTCCCATAAAAACATAGGTAACTCTTGGTTGTGTAGCATAGCCTTGGCTACTCGAATAATGACCCTATTCTTTCATTCTACAACCCCATTCTATTGAGGGTTGTAAGGAACTTTCAACTATTTTTTGGTACCCTCACTTGCACAAAATTCCTTGAAGGCATTCAAGGTGTACTTTCCTCCATTGTTAGACTTGAGTGTCTTGATCTTTATCTTGGTTTGGTTTGCTACAAGGGCTTTGAACTCCTTAAACCAACAAAACACATTGTCCTTATTCTTCATGAAGGATATCTTAGTCTTCCTAGAGAAGTCATCTATGAAGGTCACATAATAATGGTATCCACTTAAGGACATTGTTGACATCGACACACACACATCTAAATGAATTAGATCCAAAATTCCCCTGGCCATAGTATCGCTACTCGAAAAGGTGGTTTTGACATACTTACCCAATGCTCAACCCTTGCACACATCATTTTGCTTGACCTTGAACTCTAACAGTCTTGTCACAATCTCCTTGAGCACATTAAGTGTTGCATGGTGTAGATGGGCCATCCTCCTATGCCATAACTACCCCAACTCTCAGTTGCAAGACACCAGTGTCTACGTTGACTCAAACTGAAGTCTGAATAAATTACCCTTTCTGACTCTTGTCACCTTGGTTGTCTTGGAATATTTAGGACAAATGTACACCTTTCCATCCACAAAGATCACAGTGTAACCCTTGTCTTCCAAGGTTGCAACAAAAATTAGATTTTTGGTCATTCCCAGAACATACAACACATCTTCCACCAATAAGGGTTTACCAAACTCCCTCTTGAACTTGACGGTACCAATTCTTGTTGCCTTGTACTTGGCATTGTCCCCAAGTTCTATATAGAAGTCCATTTCCTTCTCCTTGAGGTTGGTAACTCCCATCATGTGGAAAGAAGCTCCACAATCAATGTGCCATACGTTGATGGTTATTAAACTCGAGAGACAGGCAATGAGTGAAAGCTCATTTCCAAATCTGGATGCAAATTTATCCATTTCAGTTGTGACAACAACCTTCTTCTTTTGTTTTCCCTATTTCTTGTTAGGGCAATGGCTGGTGAAGTTTCATGGTTGGTAATAAGCAAAACAATTTACTTTGCTATGATCTTTCTTCTTCTCTCCTTTAGAAGTTGACCCATCACTTGGCCCTTTCTTTTCCCTTGGTTCGCCCTTATCGGCTAGGGAAAGATTTTCATCCTCCTCAAACTTAACTTTTTTGGTCATTGTGTTGAGCCCCTTCTCTAATCGTTATTTGTATATGTCATCCCACATTCTTTCCCAATTGGGAAGGTGCTCTCAACCCACGATGTATTTCACGAACACATCCCATTATTTCGTAACTCCATTCAAGGCTATATGCACCAGTTTTGTTTTAGGGATTATCTCCCCTACAACCACCATCTCATCTTGTAGTTGAGTGGTCCTGATCAAGTAGGAAGCTACACCCTCACCCTTAGACATTCTTTTGTTGTGTAATTGGTACCTTAGTACCATTTGTGACTTTGGTAGTTGCTTTAGTACAACTTGGTGAGTGCATCCCTTATTTCTTTAGTTGTCTTATTCTCGAACAAATGTGGAATCAAGTGGTCTTGAACCCCATCCAAAATAATCCTTTGTGCCCTCGCTTCTTTCACCTCATGAAGGTCTAGGGCAACTAAATCTGAAATTGGTGGAATTACTATGGTTTTGACAAGTTCCTATTATAGGAGAACCTTGTGGAGCATTTCAGAGTGATTCGATCATGGTCATTCCGACAATGATATCATACCATGATCCCATTTTTATCCAATGGTGTGCTGAATTGAATTCGAAGGGGCTACCCTTCAAATTTAACCATACGTGGTTGCAAAACTGTGATTTTTGTGATCTGGTTTAGTCGACATGGATGTCATCTCATTCCCACACTGTGCCATCATAATGGATGAGATTACCAGGAAATTAGCAATTCTAAAAAGAGGTGCCAAATTGGGCTCCCAAGAAGAAGAAGAAAAATATCGAAGAATTATAGGACATTCATATAAAAACTCCATCATATTTGATCCACTTGGCCCTGATTATTTGTCGGTAGCAAAAAAAAAAGGAATTGTTGGACCTGGAAGGCAGAAAGCGGGCGATCTTAAAGTCACAAGAGGAAGAGTGGTGGCTCAAAATTCGTGCAATTTGGATTAAGGTTGGAAACAAAAATACAAAATACTTCCATAATTTTGCTACACATAGATGACATACAAATACCATCTAGGAGATTTAGGATGGTGATGGGAGATATATATCAACACAATTTGATCTCCTCAAGGAAATAGTTAAATACTTCAGCAACTTATACTGTGCTCAAGCGGAGGTGGACTCTGATAACCAATTGAAGGTCATCAATTCATATTCTAGAATGTTTCAGGAGTCTGACAATGAAAAAATTGGTAGACTTATCTCACATGCAAAATTGGTTGTTGCATTAAAGTCGTTTTTGAAGGACAAGAGTCCACGCCCAGATGGGTGGCCTATATAATTTTTTCTTTTCTTCATGGATACCATGGGATCGAACTTACTTCTGTTAGTTGAGGAAGCTCGAACAACTAGTACGGTTTTGGGTGCCATTAACTCAACTTTTATCACATTAATCCCTACAACGTCCAAACCTTCATCATTTAAAGATTATAGACCTATAGCTCTTTTTAACATCACATACAAATTGATCTCGAAGATCATTACTAGTTGTTTAAAATAGGTGTTATCAAAACACATCACTCCATAACAATTTGGCTTCTTAAAGTACCGAAAAACCCAAGATGTTATGGCTATTGCACAAGAAGGCTTGCACCCCATTAGGACCAGATCTCGGGAGGCTCTGATTATGAGAATTGATTTGATCAAAGCTTTTGATTGTATACATTGAGGTTTCCTGTAGATGGTTCTACTCAAGATCGACCTCTCCTTGCAGAGTATAGACTAGATCATGGCATGTGTTTCTACTGCAAATTTTGTTGTGCTAGTAAATGACATGCCATCTCATTTCTTCAAGGCTTCATAGGGACTTAGAGAAGGTTGTTGGCTATCACCATTGTTGTTTATTCTAGTTATTGATGGTCTTAGTAGGTTAATATCTGAAGTGCATATGGGAGGGTCTTTTTCAAGCCTTAAGATTACAAGACATACCTCTATTACACATCTGATATTCATAGATGATGTCTTCATCTTGGGGAATGCCTCCATAGAGGAATGGAGATTCCTACATTAGATTATTGAGTCTTTCGGGGATGCGACAAGATTACTCATGAACAATACTAAGTCACTATCAATCGATGGGACAAAGGGGGTGGGCTTTGATGTGGAGATTGCAGACATATATGGAGTTCAGTTGGCCCAACTGGATGAGGGTTTCAAATACCTCATTTTTCATATAAAGCCCAATAATTATGGAAAAAAGCAGTGGTGTTGGTTGATAGACAAATTTGAGCACAAACTCACCACTTGGACACATAGATGGTTAACTATTGGTGACAGATTGATCCTTATACAATCGGTCCTTTAGAGTATAGTTGTTTTCTAGATGCACCTATATTTAATGTTGAAGCATATCATCATATAGATTAACTCTTGTATTTCTAATTTCCTATGAGCTGGGTCTAGGGATGTACATAAGATCCATCTTGTTCGACTAGAGGGTCATATCCAAGAGCTATGAGTAGGGAGGATGTGGAATTATGGAGTTTGAAAAATTTGGATGGGCACTTCTGGTAAAGAGTATGTGGCATGTAGTAAATGGATTTGGCATTTGGTAGAAGATCATTAGAGAGATATATCTAAAAAAATTATCTTTTCCAAAGCGGTTAAAGGATAGGGCTCGGGTATCTTGCTCAACCTCACACATCTAGAAAATCATGCAAAAGGTGAAGCAGTGGCTGATTGGTCATATGAATTGGGAGATCGATGTTGGATCTCGTATCGAGGCCGAACTTGATCTAATAACTGGATTTTATGGTAATCATATACTATCATCCCCTCTTATTTGCCACATTCATAATTTGGGGTTTTACTATCTTTAATCAAATATTGGCTCCTATTGAACATGTTCTATTTTCTACTTAGAGGAACTTAAGGGACCTATGACTATTTGGAGTATTGGCTAAGAAATGAGATAGGTATATCTTTGATCTTCACTTGGTTGGCTTTAATTTGACGCAGTAAGAGGTCAACTTCGCTTAGGAGAGAAAACTTCAGCAGGGATAGATCTCTATATCTGAGGTTGACATATACATCTCTTTTAACAATTCGCTCAACGAGGGAATTAGATGGTTCAATAAAATTTGGAAGAGGAATCTTCCACTCAAGCTCAAGTGCTTTGGGTGGCTTGCTTGGCAGAATCACATACTCACCTCGGACAACCTAGGCAGACGTTGATATGATGGACCTAGCAAATGTGTATTTTTTCAAGGGGAGGTAGAGAATGTGGTTCACCTATTCGTAAATTGTCCTCATGTGATCTACATTTGGCATGGTGTTCTGCATATTCTAAACGTTCATGTTGATTGGAACTCTACATCCATTGAGGCATGTTTGCAGGGTTGGATGACAAAAAACACACCATACCATGCCCTACCACTATACATATTTTGGGGCATTTGGAGATCCATAAATGTTTACATATTTGAAAACATTACATAGGGCATCAAGCACACTTGCATAAAGATATGTGCATATCTCAACGAATTGGGGCCTATGAACAACACAAGACCTCCCAGGCACATCCATCTCTCTGATATCTAGGATAGATTCTCGGTCAGTGTCTTTGATGGGGCATCTTGTATGCATTTTTGTCGATGTGGGGCTTTCATTCTTGTTAGGCATCAAGCACACTTGCATAAAGATATGTGCATATCTCAACGAATTGGGGCCTATGAACAACACGAGACCTCCCAGGCACATTCATCTCTCTGATATCTAGGATAGATTCTTGGTCAGTGTCTTCGATGGGGCATCTTGTATGCATTTGTGTTGATGTGGGGCTTTCATTCTTGTTAAGCTTGGATTATATTATCACTTCAACTAGAATAGTGGGTGGGGTACAAATACCTGGGCAAAGATCATTGCACTTTAGGGGTTACTAGTTTGTGCACAGTGGTTATCTATTGAGACTTTGGTTGTCTATGGGGACTCGAAGGCCATCATTGAGTAGGTGATGGCTTAGACCACGCTTGAGCCTCCTATGCTCACAAAATGGTTGAAGAGAATCAGAATAATGATGGGACTATTCCAGGGGGTGACTTTCACACATATCTACCGTGAACAAAATGGTATGGCGGATGCACTATCCAAAGCAGGACATCAATACCAGCTTGGGGAGATTGTTTTCATTGCATTTGAAAATGGCCACATGTTCAGGATGGGTAACATAAAATGTCAATAAGTTTACTCCACTCCGAAGTTTGCATGTCTGTCAATAAATTTTCTGGATTTTTCTGTTGTTTTTCTCTAATGTCACCGAACTCGGCATTGGGCAGTTTAGACTCTTTTTGTTTTGCATCACTGAGAATATCTGGCCATGCAACATGCAATTTTGATAGATGGGAAACTACTTGTTGATTATATGTTTTTCTATTTTGACTATGTTGACGTACATCAATATATTTAATCTCAGAAGATAGTCATCCTATAGTGAATATGGTTGATCTTTGATAAATGTAAACAAGACTTTTTCTATAATATAAATACAAAAAGGCTATTGTTTTTTCTTCTTGAAAAAAAAGCTCAGTTGTTTGTTCTCCTTAAGAGTGATTGTGATTTGAACCCTACGTTGAAGATAGTTTGAGGACCCTTCCAATTTGTCTTTATATCGAACGCTAATAGCCATGGTGGATTAAACCCTTGAATCACTTGTTTGTTGAAAGAATGAACTCCTTTGTGTTGGTACTTGTGTCAAATGCCCTTGGTTTTGTACTAAGAGACCACAACTATGATACCATGTTAGATTTATTAAACCAAGGTCAAATTTTATGCCCAATAAAATTATACTCAAAACATAAATAAAAATTAACTTTCAAATCTAAATTTTATGACACCAAATATAGTGGGCTCCTAACTCAACATGCACAACAGAAATAATATAACCAGAAGACCAATCACAAAAATATTTTGACATAGTTTTACCTTGGAAGCCACTGTTAGCACTCCTCAGTATCCCAAGGCTGAGAAAGGAGAAAGGAGACCAACAGAGGTAACCTCGAACCAATCTTTAGATTTGGTAGCTAGCCCTACCAAATCAGAGAGGGCTCTCTCAAGAATATCACAACCAATTAAATGACTGGGAAGGAAATTAGATCTTAGGCTAGATATTCAGCCCACTAGGGTTTGTTGGACCAAGGTCATAGGTCTAGGAACTAGGTCAGGGTTTCAAATGATCAGTTGCAGAGATACAATGGGGCAAGGTAGGTATGATCAGTGACATATTGGAGTTGTCATTAAGGTATAGGGTTGAAATAGGGAAGGATCAAAATGAGCATAAACTTATGAATTCATTTATTAGAAGAAAGAACACATAACACGAAAATCTCATTAGAACAGAGTATAAGACTTACGAATTCTGTTAAACACCTATGAGATGATCACAAGAAAGCATATATGATAAGTCAGAGGAAAAACGTTGTCACAAAAATATACCACAAGAATCCCAAGATAATAGTTGCAACTGCTTGTATTATTCCTACAAAGTGTACACTAGCTCCAAGCTTCTCACTCTCAAATGTCCAACCCCTCATTTCACTTGAAACCAACTACATATAGATGAAAAACTACACTCCCCCTCTCAGGGGTCGAATCCATCATCATAGGAACTGTTTACATCAAAATATCTAACCATACCTAAAACTAGGGAGGTTAGAAACCAACTCCCTATTTAGCTTAAACTAACTAATTTGAATTTACAAGCATTAATGACTATGAAATTTACATGGATTTGACTTTAACAACCATTATTACACCTTGGAGGTCAAATTAAATTATCAAAAGTTGACTTTGACTCAAAAAACTTGAAATTCTGCCTCTTCCCCAGAAGCGCAGTAGAAGCACAATGTACTTGTTGTGAAGCCATTCTGGATCATTTTTATGCATCTTCAAGCTGATCCGAGGGTTGGTGCAGATATCCTTGGATGTCTAGTAGACCTTAGAACCTTTAAACCAACAAAAATTCACCTCCAAGCCACCTTAAACTTCATTCTCCCAAAAGTACTCCCAGAAGCACAGTGCCTACCTGAGAATAATGGCAAAAGTGTGAAAAACAACGTGTTTTTTGAGTTTTCCTCCAAAACTGAGAGTTAACATGGCAAACAAAGTACATATCTGTGTTTTAGGGGTCAAGAGCCATCCAACCATGTAAGTCACTTGTCATTTGGATGCCATGAGGAAAAGCGCAGCGCCCTTCTATACAACTGAAATTGCCAGAATTGACCCAAAATTCAAAATTGACCAAAATTTCTCAAAAAATTGTTGAAACTTCATATTTATCATCTCTCAGTGATGCTCTAGACAACTAGAGATGCATCGACTAGCAAATCTAAGTTATCCCTCTTCTTTAGCTTGATTAGGGTTTTCTTAAGTCTCCTTTTCATGCTTCTGACCCTAATTTTGGAAATCCAATTCATGGTGTAGTAATATCTAGCCATGTGTCTCTGGAGGTTTGTGGCTCTGTTTTCCTTCCTCAAGAGATTTTTCAGGTGTTCATTGATTGACCCAAGCCAAAATTCCTTGTCTTTCTCCAACTTTGCCACCAAATCTGCTTTGTTGGATGAAGCATGATCTCCTTTAGGCTTACTTTGCAAAAACAAATTTACCTTGAGCTGCCTATTCTCGTGCTGCTAAAATGACACCATGAATTTTACTTTGGCCAAGTCATATTTAAGTTCTTTGATTTCTACCTCTTTCCCTCTAATTATCTTTTCAACTGATTTGTTTTCCTCATGTTGGGCTAGGTCAGCCATGTCAAACTCAATAGGTCCCTGCTCTTCATTATGCTCGAGTGCATCATTTCCTCCCCTGACATCTTAGGTATCATAGTGCTGGGTTGAATTCTTTCCTCACTGATAATCATCCTAGGTTGCATTTTAGCTTGAGCCTTAGCTCTAGGTCTAGGCATGCCAACTCTCTCAGGAGCAAACACTAGTCTTTTCCCTCTGTTGTAAGTCTTTGTCACTGATGGCCTACTTGATGAAACAACCTCTTGAGGCCTAGATGGTGACTATGTTGGTGACATGACTCCTAAATGGTTTTGATGATATGACCTAATAATGACACCAAATGGATATCTAAAACCATGATTTGGACCTTTAAACATTCGCAGTATGCATGATAATGATATGATGGCCAAAATGATGACCAAGGCACTCTTTGATGACCTATTCCAAGGAATGATGACAAGACCATGATGGCATTTTATGACCTTGAATATGGAGGGAGTAGCAATGACTTGGACACTGACCAATGATCAAATTTTATTTTAAAATATAACAATTTGACCTAATAACCCTATCAACCACATGGAAAGAGTACATTTGATCACTGGTGACTCATAGACACTAACATCGGCTCCAATTGGGGATGGCAACTCCTTTAGGAGGTGTCAAGAACATCGTAGACCAAATAGCCTCATCCATTGAGTGATGGAGTCAAAATAAAACACTTGACACTCAAAACACTGACTAACTAAACTTAAGAAAAATTGAAACCGACTTGACTTAACTCAAAAACTGACTTTACTTACACATGGTAGCAAACCATCGGGATCTTAGGGCCTTCATCTCGAGCTTCAAATCCTAATGATAACCACCACCTGCTGAAGATATATATGCAATCATTCGACATGATCCCTCCAGTGTAACCAATCCAACAAATGGCTACTTACTTGAATCCTACTCGTACTTTCCTTGAGGCAGAAAAAACAAAAGATAGGCAACTCCAAGCGTCCACTCAACATGTGCTCATGATCCATAAATACAAGAAAAATCATCTTCCCAGATGACTGCAACAAATAAGCAATAGGGTCTTCAATAATCTGGAACATTACCATGTCTTGAAAGTCAACAGAAATATAAGGGAACCCCTCATTTTCTAATGAAAATTTTTGTCAGGATGAAAGAAGAAAATATGTTCATGAAGTTTTTCATTCGCATAAGGAGAAAGGGAATTTTGTTCTTGAAAATCTGTGTTTGAGGCAACCATATTATCAATAGCAAAAATGTGTACATCCATAGGATCTGAGACAAACTGCTCTTCTTCAACAAACTCTTCATTTTCTAATCCTTAAGGAAGATCATCATGTGCAAGAGGCTCTAAAACAACCTCTTCTTTATCATTGCTCTCTTCTTCATACTCTGCTTGCAGTGTTTGGTGATTATTTTCTGCCATAATTACATTGTCTGAAACCTCCGCACATGCCAATTTAAAATTATAATTTGCACAAAAAATGCCCTTGAAATAGTGCTTTGGAAAATGGATGAGATGGAGAGACATATGAGTGGTGAATGTCTAGAGATCCTTGTTCATGCATTTCATCATAAACCTCATCTTGGTCTTCACAAACCTGATCTTGAAATAAAAACCCGGAGAAAGAACAATCTGAAACAACAAGTGAATGACTATCTTCATACCTCTCATCAAAATACCGACAAGTCTGCTGCAAAGATTCATCAAACTCACATGATGGAACATGACTATCATACATAAGCATCAACTCTTCATTAAAACAAGGCTGAACATTCCCTTGTTCTTATGAAATGTCTACAAGTTGTTTAATGTCGCCATTGAGATCCTGCTCAATTTCACTTTCATATAAGGGAGAAGACGCCTTTTCTTCTTACTGATGGAAAGGGTTCTCATACAAGGCCTCCAGGATCTCTTCATCATCACAAGAATTCTCTAGATTTTGGATGAAAACCTCAAAATGTTCACAACAATCCTTAACCAATGACAAAGAAGGATGAGATTCTTTCTATTTTTCAAAAAATGTTGAATGAAAATATTTAGGAGAATAAATACTATTAGATGGAAGAGCTTCATACCAAGATCGTGCTTTTCCTTCTAAGGTTGCCATGAACATCTTCATCATACAATCTTCAGGAAATTGAACCCTCAACTTGTGTGCATGCATGTGAAATTTAATGAGATGTAGAGTAGCATCATCTCTTTTCTCATCTTTGAACTTCGAAAAATAAGTCTGCCAATCTACACAATGCATGCAGTTCAGAAATCCTGGAATGTGATCTCATTTTAAAGGAACATACCTTCTGGATATATAACTCATCTCGAATTCTGGATCCTACTGCCAGTGGAGTCTTTGGATCAAGTTAGAGTCGCCAGGTGAATGGTTCAGCCTTCATATGTTTCTGATTGTTGTCCACCATCAACAAATCAAATCTAAACTTTGATGATCTTTCCCAGGGAATATGAAATTGTTCGCTTCCCCAGTATGGTCGCCAAAAAATGTTAGCACTCCTTAGTGTCTGAAGGCTGAGAAAGGAGACCGACAGAGGTAACCTCAATCCAATCTTTAGATTTGGTAGCTAGCCCTACCAAATCAGAGAGGGCTCTCTCAAGAATCTCACATCCAATAAAATGACTGGAAAGGAAAATAGATCTTAGGCTAGATATTCAACTCACCAGGGTTTGATTTTAGGGTTTGTTGGACCAGGGTCATAGGTCTAGGAACTAGGTCAGGGTTTCAAATGATCAATTGCAGAGATACAATGGGGAAAGGTAGTTATGATAAGTGACATATTGGAGTTGTCATTGTGGTATAGGGTTGAAATAGGGAAGGATCAAAATGAGCATAAACTTATGAATTCATTTATTAGAAGAAAGAGCACATAACATGAAAATCTCATCAGAACAAAGCATAAGACTTATGAATTTTGTTAAACAACTATGCGAAAGCATAGATATGGTAGTAAGGAGAAATATATATTCAATTTGATGATAAAACACAGGAAAAACACTGTCACAAAAATATACCACAAGAATCCCAAGATAATAGCTACAATTGCCTGTATTATTCCTATAAAGTGTACACTAGCTCCAAGCTTCTCACTCTCAAATGTCCAACCCCTCATTTCACTTGAAACTAGCTACTTATAGATAAAAAACTACTTTCCCCCTCTCATGGGTCGAATCCATCATCATAGGAACTATTTACATCAAAATCTCTAACCATACCTAAAACTAGGGAGTTTAGAAACCAACTCCATGTTTAGCTTAAACTGACTAATTTGACTTTACAAGCATTAATGACTATGAAATTTACATGGATTTGACTTTAAACATCATTATTACATTCAATTACATCATAAAAACACCTTGGAGGTCAAATTACATCATCAAAAATTGACTTTGACTCAAAAAACTCAAAATTTTGCCTCTTCCACAAAAGCGCAGTGTACTTGTTGTGAAGCTATTTTGGATCATTTTTATGCATCTTCAAACTGATCTAAGGGTTGATGTAGATAGCCCTGGATGTCTAGTAGACCTTAGAACCTTTAAACCAACAAAAATTCACCTCCAAGCCACTTTAAACTTCATTCTCCCAAAAGTACTCCTAGAAGCACAACACCTGCCTAAGAATAGTGGCAGAAGTGTGAAAAACAATATGTTTTTTGAGTTTTCCTCCAAAATTGAGGGCTGACATGGAAAAATAGGTACATATTTGTGTTGTAGGGGTCAAGATCCATCCAACCATGTAAGCCACTTGTCATTTGGATGCCTTGAGGAAAAGTGCAATGCCAAGGTGTCACGTTTCTGTACTATTGAAATTGCTAGAATTGACCCAAAATTCAAAATTGACCAAAATTTCTCAAAATTTGCTGAAACTTCATATTTATCATCTCTCAGTGATATATATGCATCGGCCAACAAATCTAAGTTATCCCTCTTCTTTAGCTTGATTAGGGTTTTCTTAAGTCTCATTTTCATGCTTCCGACCCCAATTTTGGAAATCCAATTCCTGGTGTAGTAATATCTAACCATGTGTCTCTGGAGGTTTGTGGCTATGTTTGCCTTCCTTAAGAGCTTTTCTAGGTGTTCATTGATTGACCCAATCCAAAACTCCTTGCCTTTCTCCAACTCTGCCACCAAATTTGCTTTGCTGGATGAAGCATGATCTCCTTTAAGCTTACTTTGCAACAACAAATTTTTACCTTGAGCTGCCTATTCTCCTGCTGCAAAATTGACACCATGAAATTTTCTTTGGCCAAGTCATCTTTAAGTTCTCTTATTTCTACCTCTTTCTCTTTGATTATCTTTTTAGTTGATTTGTTTTCCTCATGCTGGGCTAGGTCAGCCATGTCAAACTCAATAGGTCCCTGCTCTTCATTATGCTCTGGTGCATCATTTCCTCCACCTGACATCTCTGGTATCATACTGTTGGGTTGGACTCTTTCCTCACTGATAGTCATCCTAGGTTGCAGTTTAGCTTGAGCCTTAGTTCTAGGTCTAGGCATGCCAGCGCTCTCAAGAGCAAACACTAGTCTTTTGCTTCTATTGTAAGTCTTTGTCACTGATGGCCTACTTGATGAGCCAACCTCTTGAGGCCTAGATGGTGACTATGGTGGTGACGTGACTCCTAAATGGTTTTGATGATATGACCTAATAATGACACCAAATGGATATCTAAAACCATGATTTGGACCTTTAAACATTCACAATATGCATGGTAATGATATGATGACCAAGGCACTCTTTGATGACCTATTCCAGGGAATGATGACAAGACCATGATGGCATTTTATGTCCTTGAATATGGAGGGAGTAGTAATGCCCTGGACACTAGCCAATGATCAATTTTTATTTGAAAATATAACAATTTGACCAAATAGCCCTATCAACCACGTGGAAAGAGTACATTTGATCACTAGTGATTCATAGACAATAACAACCATAATGTGGGGAAAACCAGCAAAGTTTGGGCTTCTATTCAACGTGGAAATATTGACTAAAACAAGTGTACACTTCAAAAAATTACAACAAAAAACATACTCATCAATTTCCCTTTTTTGTCTTACCTTATGTGACCTATTTGACCCACAAAATACTATTGTACGACTTCAGGAAATATGGCTTGTATGGCCCAACTATTTTAGCCTGCACAACCCTGGTTATTTCAACATATACGACCCTAAGACTTTCATCTTGTACGGCCTAGATAAACTCATTTTGCCTGTTGTCCAAACCCAACTTGTTTGTTGCCTCTAAAACTTGACATGTTTATTGTCTTCTCTTGATGTAAATTTGACCTCTTGTTTCTCAGTTGAAAGCCTAATCACTTGTGCCAAATCGAGCTATCGCTCTCATATCCTATTTCCCTCTTGGTAATTTCTGACCTAATCTCCAAAGTGATGGAGGGTTGAGTTTGCATCTCCACACTTGAGATTTATGGTCACAATATAATCTTTTGTTGACCTTTTTAGCTTCATAAAAGTTGGCCAATAAAGTCTAAAATTTATTAGTGACTTTATGCCTAAGGTCCAAACTTAGGAAATAATTAAATAATTTTGTTGTGAGAGAATTTTGGTGATTTAGTACATGTCATGGGTTTTGACCAATCCCATAGTCTAACTACATGACAATTTCACCAGGAAAACATTGGGTTTTCTAACATAATTTTGAATAAATCCGACAAAAAAATTGGGAAATCTTGGTTACAACTGTCAATCTATGGAATTTGGGGTTCCTCAGGGGTTTTTGATGGTGGTAAATCCATTTCTAGCTTCAAATTTTCAATTAAAGCACTATGAACTTCAAACTTTATATCCCAAAACAATCAAATTCTGGTGAACAAAAAAAAAAAAAAATCCAAGCAAAATTTTGGCCTCATTATATGGCTCCCTTGATGAATGTAGAATCACATACCAAGCTATAGTTTCAACAATGTATTTTATAATGTTAATACCCTCATTGATATGTTATTTCTAAGTTTGAGTTAGAGAGGGGGTATTACATTATGATTTGATAGTGATCTAACATTTTCCTAAGGTTAGATGGTGATTTTGATTTAATAATCCCTTGGTGATGGTGCACTTTAAATTGGACTTTATGTTTTGTTTTTGTTATGGATAGGTTTTTCTAGAGAAAACATATTTTTTACATGGTACTACATTTTAATAAAGTCACCCATCATTGGCACACATGTTCATAGTGATATAGTTTGTTGGTGACTAATTGGGAGGATAACTATGGTTATATTTGAACATTAACCTTTGCACACATGTTGGAGGGTAATTTAACTATTCAATGGTTAAATTTATCTAATTTATTCAAATTAAGTTTGATAGCTTGGGAATCCTACTTTCTTGCTTCGTTTTCACACTTGAAGGGGTAAAGTGGCACAAGACATGCATATACTTGGTCATCTTACTATATTTGGGCATATTCTTGTAACAATATTATCAGAGGTGTATATTTATTTATTTAATGGAATTTGGACATAGTCAAAACCCTAATTCGACCTTATCTCCTTGGATTTTTTTTGTAGGTTGTCCACTTACTATTTTGGGGTTTGACTACTTTCGTCTTGCACATTCATTTATGGAATTAGACAGAAATTAACTAATTGATTGTTGTTGACTCATTCCTTCCACTATCCTTAAGGAGTTGTAACTGCCTTGGAGGTTATCTATTTATTTATTGAGGTAATTGTGCTTTGGAGAAAGGGATTTTGAGGAATCTTTCTATTTTGAGAAAGTTGTTGGAGGTTTGACCAAACCTTTCTTGGGGACCCCTTCATCCACACACATGCATCCACAAATTTGGTTACCCTGGAATTCACACATGTGAAGTGGTTGCACCTTTGCACATTCTTGGAAGGCACATTTCATGTAGACACTTTGCATTTGATGTTGTGTAATGTTTGTTTTTTACATGAGCATTATTGGGTGCATACTCTTACAATTTTTGAATGAGAGGATTGCATTTGAGAGGCTATTTTCCTCATGCTGTAACATGATCGAACATGGATTTAGGAGAGATAACTACTCCATTATTATAATATTATTTTGGCTTGTTATGGAGTTAGTTAGAAAGAACATATTTTATTGTATAAGAGATTAAATGCACTATCTATAAAGAGGAGTTTCTCTCCATTTTCATTGTAATTGAATAATTGGAAATCGGGGGGTTATGAAACAGAGAAGTGAAAGGAGATTGTAGAACTTGGAGATGATTGATGTGGAACTCACTTGTATATCAAATTCTTGAAGACTAATGAAGAAGCGAGGTATTGATACTTTGTTGTGTGGTTATGTACATTCTTCAATTTTGTTGTTAATTATGTGTAGAAACCTCTTGCTATCAATTTAGTTTGAAGGCCTATTAATGAAATTATTTTTTCATTTAGGAGTAAAGCAATGTGAAAAGATTATCCCCCTTGTTTTCCTTGTAGTTATAAATCTATTTTATTTCCTTCATCTAAAAATTTAATTGTCGAGATGGAATTGTAATTCATCCTACTATAAAAACACCTACAAATATCTTTGGTGAGTAGCACCCCTAGCTCCAAGATTAAATTTTCTCGCATTAATTTCCAACAAATCCTTCAAGTTTAATTGTATCAAATTATTTCCTTTTACCTAAAGTATACATTTGAATTATGAATGTATTAACAAGTTCTTTCATCCCAAAGGTTGAATGTGGGAATCTAACACTTTCTATCATACATCGATCAAAAGTAGTTGTATTTTGACAAACTAGTTCCTCCATGTGATATTTCATGACTCCATTGGTCCCATATCATTCCATTTCCTTGTTCCCTTTTCTTCCTTTCCTTTCATTCCCATTTCATTTTTTTTCCATTTCCATTTATTTTACATTTCACTACAACCATTTGTTTTTCATAGAGGAATTCTTGACAAAATCACCTTGAGCTTCCTCTCCATAGACTTAGCAATCCTATCTTTAGAGAAGGATCCTTGAGTTTGAGAAGAGCCAACCAAAAGTGTAAAAACGAGTAACGGAGGCGCAATACATAGCCGTCCATAGTTACACACACTAGCCCCTTGATGCTTGGGACTTCACATCATTTGGGGGTACTAGATTTTGGTGTCATTGCTAGGAATAAAGTCCATCTTCTCGAAAAAACATTCTTTGATGACGACTTTATTTTGAAGATAGTTTTCCTATTTTTGCTATTTCTCAATTAATTACTTGTTGATTTTGGAAGTGAGGACAAAAAACACATGCATAATAACTCACCTTGATGATTGCACTTTCAAATTTCATATGAGATAATATGGTATGCATGTATTTTTGTATTTCACCATTGGAAGGTTTGAATTAATAGATCCAACCAAAGGGAATTTTTGAGGAAATTTGTGCAACCATTTGGATTTTTTATGCATTCTTAGATCTCCACATCATCTTTAGCCTTGGGTTTGGAAGCACCATGTTCCAAAAGTTTGGGTACAACCCCATTTGGTTTCTATGCATCTTCATCATTCATGAAGTTTAGTATTGAAATAATAATGTCCATGAAGATGCATTGATGATAATATTTGCATTATCTTAGAATGGAAAGTATGCTTGGGACTGGTGTTGTGATTTTACCCTAAAGACAATGTCATTTCCATATCTTGTTAGAAAATTTTAGAATTGTTGGATGCATGGATATAGTTATGAGAAGCATGCAAAAAAATTATATGAGGCATATTCTTGTGTTGATATTGTGTTCAAATAAAAGAAAAGGTTGTTGGTTTAATAATTGTACATGAAAAGAACCCTACAAATCCTCTCTTGGTTGAGATTAAGATGAGATATGATGCTTTTGTTTGGTAAGATATTTTAGAAGAAAATATGTTAATCTTAGAAATCAATTGCAATTTTCTTCTCCATCTCATAAGCCTCTCTCATAGTATATTGAAGAAATGGGTGATGAATTTGTTGAAGAACATATTTATCCCCACATGTAGAAGGCATTGGTCATATGAAGTTTTTAAATGAGATATGATGCTTCTGTTTGGGGCGTAACCTTACATCAAAGTTTTGCAAGTTTGGAGAGATTAGGCTTTCATATACCATGCTTTTCATCTACCAGAATTCAAAAAAGAGCCAATCTAAAGAGGTTGCATTACTATAGTATCTATTAGTATAAACTTTCTAAAATACACTTAAAAGCCTATAAGGTAAACATCTTAAATCTTAGATGCAGGGGTGTTAGGACCTCCATGAATTATGTCCCTATCTTGAATTGAAACAAACATTAAGGTCAGGGATGTCTAGCTTTGATGGACTTATTGACTTTTCTAGTGGAAGGGGACCCAAGTTGCCTTTGGTTCAAGGTTAATTGAACATGCTCTAGCTATTGGCACAGGATGGTAATCTTGTCTTTTGTTCGTTGAATGTGCCCTTTGATCAATTAACATCTCCATGGATCCAATGAGATTGGAGACCATCTAATTATACCTCATTTGCAATTCCATGATTTCAATCTGTAGTTGTTGCAGTCACTCATGTATATGTCCCAAAATTGTGCCATCATTACCTTGTGTGCTAGCCATCATTCATCCACAACCAAGTAAGTCCTCACTGCGACGAAATCCTTCAATCAACCCACTATGGAAAGCATATAATTGAGCTGAGAATGATGCATGCAATGCAGTTTACAGGCCTTGATCCAAAAAGCTCAACTCAGTAATATATAGCCAAAAAAAGAAGAAAAAGACACAACATTCCTTTCCCAAAGAGAAACCATGAAAGGAAACCTCCAAGTATCTATTGTGACTAAAACTAAGTTTTAAACAAGGTTTAATCCCATAACGACATACATGTACATGTAGCACCATGAATCATAATTACCCATCAAGCAGATTATTCAAGGGAGAGAGCATCGTCCAAAATCACATGTGAGACCATTGGCACAACTAAACCTCTAGATTCCATCTGAATTAATGATTCTAAGGCAAACAATAGTCACCATTCATAGTGTATCCCCGTTGTCCTCACTCATTTCCCACATTTCAACCAGATGACTCATCAATTTGGTTGTCATTCGAGCCCCTACCTAAATGCAATCTGACCTCAACACAATTTGCTACCCAAAACGAACTACACAGTCTATCCTGGTGTGCTTGTGCCCACCTCTATCAAATATATCGAAGTTGTGGAATGACATGCCCCGCGAAAATAGGCTTGGTCAATGGTTCCTCCTCCTTCACACTGTCGCAAGAGAAAGACCATGCCATGACAACCCAGGGGAGGCTAAGTTCACACTTGCATGCCTTATCACTTGTGACTTTGCCACCTATGGCCAACCATTAAGTTGGCCTATATATCTTAATTTTTTGTTCAACGTCCTTAATGGATAGAGAAATAACTCTCTTTCCCATTAATCATCAAATTTCAAGGGCCAAATATTCTCCCTTATTGGTCAGTTTATCGACTTGATTGTTTCGATGAAGAACATGATACAAAGAGGAAGGATGAATCTCATTTAAAATAATTATGATTTGCTTGAGTATGCCCTGTAGTTTGTTTTTCCCTAAGTGAGTTCCAACTACTAGATGACAAATTAAATTCGTGGAATCTCCTATGATTATCAAGTTATTGTTATTATGGGAATAGGCCTGAATTAAACCTTGAAAAAGAGCGTATCCTTTTGCCTAGTTGTTCTTGCCATTTCCTAGGCCCCGTGCATATGATATTTGAACTTTTCCATCAGTGCAAAGAATAACCACCTCACCCCAACGACTCCTACCACCCTTGGATTTTTTTTTGAAGCTCCATCATAGAATATACACGATTTGAGAAGAGGTCAAATGCTTGAAATATGCGTGAGATAGCCACAATTTTCAATTACTTTTATGAGGGTTATCCATGGAAATAATTTTACTTGAGCAAGGAACTAAATATTAAGTTGAGTCAACCATGCTTCTTCCCTCGCATCGAGCATTTTGTGGAAATGTTTCACATTGTGATTTTAAGTGCCAATGTTCTACTAACAAAGAGAGTGCACGAGAAACTATGGATTGGGGGTAAGGTTTTTCTTTCTAAAATATAGCTTTGTTTCTAGCTATCCATATCTTCCAACACATGAATTCGGGAAAGGTCAACCATAATTGTTTGAAGATCAATTTCCCTCGAAAATTTCTTGCATAAGGTTTATCCCAAGATTCAAAGAAATTCGACGCATTACATGGCCATACCATTCTAATATCTATTCTTTACAAGGCTTACTCCCACAATAATTTTGCAAAAGTGCACTCTATAAATATATGGTGGATAGATTCCCTGCTACTTTCACAGAGAGGACATTTCGGAAAGTCCATTAATTCCTTTTTTTCCAAAGTTCTCAACTATTCATCACAAGGGTCCAACATAGATGTTTATCATTGACAAGCCATATGTGTTCCATTCCCAAAGCCTTGATTTTGGAGGGGGGTCTCGAGGAAAGAGTAGGGATAAATAACCCTCTTTAACTATATATTCAGGCATTCACCATCCCCTTGAGTCCGCTTCTTCTTGGTTACTCAAAGCACAACTCGAGAGGAATCCTTATAAAGAGCGAGCACACATTTTTAAATGTTCTAGTACCTCACCAAATGCCCATTCTTTCCACTGATCATCCTACATCTAGGAAGTGATATCTACCAAAGAAGATTTACCCATGTCATCAAACCATTCACGTACAAGTAGAAGGGACCTAATTCCTCCCAACAGTGAATGATCCATTATGCCACAACTCCATATATTGATTAATCTTCCATTCCTAGGAATGCAATTAAGGCGATCCTTTATCAAGGAGGAAGCAACAGGAAAAAGCCTCTAGATTGATGATCCTCCCCGAGAGAAAACTAGAAATTCCATACATGACTTCATGTCCCTAGATGCAGTAATTTTGCATAATTACTTGTTTCCAACACTCATCTTGTTGTGATATCAGTCGTTATGTGAGTTTAGCCTTGAGGGCTACATTAGTCAAGGATGGATCTCTCATACCCAACCTCCTTGATTTTTAGGAGTATGCTTAGTTGGCCATTTAACAAAATGGGATTTTTTAGTATTGGATTTTCCCCCTTGCCACAAAAATGTTTGTATTCCCTAGACATTATATGATGAACCCCAGAGGGAGAAACAAGGGTTGAAATTTGATACAAAGGTAAAGTAGCCAAAATTGCCTTTATTAGGACCACTCCTCTTGTTGGGTTCAACCAATAGGCTCCCCATTGCTCAAATTTCCTTTTCAATTTGGAAATAAGAGGAATATAACAAGAATGGAGATATGGATTCAAGCATATTGGCATTCCCAAATATTTGAGTTCATTCCAAGCTCCATAAATTGGAAAACCTTGAATTCACAAAAGCTGACCCTCGATCCACTGAAATTCCAGGTAATAAGTTAGCTTTATTTCTTTTTTAATTAGTCATCATGATGTCAAAGCAAAATTCTCTAGAACTAGTTTAAATCTTGAAGCTATGTTGATTTGATGCTCCTCCCAAGAGCAATGTGTTGTCCGCAAAGCACGAGTAGTTAATGTTTTTGGTTCCTCTAACATATCTAATACTCGAGAGAGTTTCTCTTCTTCTTTTATAATCTAATATCCTAATCAGTGAATCTACGATAAGAATATAGAGAATAGGAGAGAGAATGCAACATTTCCCTAGACCCCTTTAGAAGAAGCCAGATAACCACCCATTAACCAAAGGAGAGAACCAAGGACCAACGATGCAAGAAGTTATCCATTTAATAACACGATTCTTAGACCCCATTTTTTTTTTTTCTTTTTTTTTTTCTTTTTCTTTTTCTTTTTCTTTTTCTGAAACTTTAAACAAAAATTGATGATTTAACTTATCAAGGGAATTGTCCATATCTAATACTATAATCATCCTTTTCTCCCCTTGATATTTATTAGAATGAATCACCTCTTGTACCAATACAATATTATCAACAATCTGTTGATTACTCACAAACCCCCCTTAATTCTTAGAAATCAGATTAGGAAGCATGTGTTTTAACCTAGACGCAATAATTTTCGTTATAATTTATTATGACATTGCAGAGCGAGATGGGCATGAATCTTGAAAAGGAGTAGAGGTTCACCTCTTTGGGGACCAATGCCAAAAAGGATGAGTTTATTCCACCTCCCATTTTAAATGCTTATGAACCAAGTATACCATCCTACAAAGATCAAACTTAATAGCATTCAACATTTTTGATAAAATGAGTCAACAACCCATTTGTTTTGGAAGCCTTACCGATTCAAATGAGTTCAAGGTCTTCCAAACCTCTTGTTCTATAATCGATCTAAGAATAGATTCATTATCTACATGGGAAACATTTTTTGAGATATGTTCCAATATGATCTTAATCACTCCTCATCATGATTTCATGGATCGTTATAAAGATTACTAAAGTGATTGATAGTTTCTTTCTTAATTTTAGCATATTTTGAGATGCTTTTTCCATTGACTATGATAGATTTAACATTATTCTGCCACTACCTCATTTTAGCCTGATCATGGAAGAATTTTGTATTTTTGTCCCCTACACTTAAACTCTAGGAGTTTAAATGCCACATTTCCTCCTCTACCTCCATTGCCTTATGGTAGAGAGTGAACTCCGTCTTGCCCTTATTCAAAGGCTTTCGGGGTATGTTCTATTGTTCCATTCATTGTTGAAGTTCTTCTAATCAGCTTTGAAACCACATCATGAAACCCTTGCCTTTGCAACCACTAGGGATCAAAATGAAAAGGCAATTGTCCATAATCCTATTGTGGGAGAAGAGAAAGAGATATCAGACAATGATTCGAGCCTCCTCATGCTAGATTCTAAGAGAAAAATGTAGTGTTGCTCAAAAAATTCACTATTAATTAGAAATTGATCCAACCTTGCAGTGAGATGACCTGGTCCCACTCTTTTATTACTCCAGGTGAATTTACTATTGACTAGTTTAATATCTATCAATTCCTAGGTAGCAATAAAATCCTCCATCTTCTCTTGGAAAGGATCTCAAACTTGGATAACCCGGGTTTTTCTCAACAATGAAGGATTTTGTTGAAGTCCCCCCCATAAATATTATTATGCTTGTATTTTGAGTCTTTAAGATTAAACATATATGACCAACAAGGAACCTTTTCTTGATAAATCGTAGGCATATAAACATTTATAATACGACATGCCTTTTGAATTGGAATATGCAAATTGCTATCTAGTGCAAAGATCTAAGCTCCAAGACTCGCTGGAAAATAGAAGAGGACCAAAGAGTGCACAACCCCGTTTTTGTCTCGTAGAGGAGGATTAGGGGATTTTCCTTTTTTAATAGACTTTTAACTTCTAACATTTCTCTTTCTGATCCTAATCCCCTACAATTCCAAGAAACTATCTTCATCATTTGTTGGTAGTATTTGGAATTCCCCTTGTGCAAGCATTCAACCATTTCCTTTCCTACTATTTATCTGTCCTTTGCGAGGGCGACTTTTATTATTTGCTTTGTTCCCATTTCTTTGTCTTTGTCTATCTACTCATTCTGAATGTCTCGATTTGGCTTTCAACTTATTTTTTTAAATGACCTACCCTGACCATGCTCCTTTTCCATTTCTCCTATGGAATTCTCATTCATTAATCCCATTGAAAAGGGCCCCTAAGGGTTTCTTAGATTTTTAGCCAAGTGAAAAAACTCCTCTTCTTCTATCCTTTCATTGATCGACATGTCTTCAATTTGAGGGATTTCCTCATTCCTACCACCAATACTTTTTTATTAGGGGATGGTTCTTGGTGGATCTCCTTATTTCCATTGATCTGATTTTTTGCTTTACCCCTTAGTTGTTCCAATACTATAACCTTATTACCTTTGAGAGCCAAGATCCTTATTTTAGCTTGATGAAGAAGCTAAGGTGCCTTTGATCCTATATGTTTGCTTCTAGAACTTTTGCTGCAAATTTTTGACCATTTGGGCCTCTTCTACATTTTGGTTGTTGTCATTGTTCACGCTCCTCAATCTAGTTTTGTTGATCCTCCAACTTTGGGCAATCCTTAACAAAGTGTACATATTCATGACACAATTTACACTTGAAAGGGAGTTGATCGTAATGAACCTCTTGGAGAGAAGTCGAGTTATCTAGATTAAGATGAATTGCTTCAGGAAAACCTTTATCAAGACCCACCTGAACACATATTTGTGCACATGCAAACATCCTTCCCATGGCATGACATGATTGATATAACATCCTAGGGCATTCCCCATATTTCGAAATGTTTTTTCATTCCAAAAATGAAGTGGGAAATGAAGTAACTTGGCCCACACAAGAACTATTGAAGGGACATCATTTTAAGGATTGAAACTGGACTCCACGCATCCAAATAGAGCTTGTGAGTACCCATAAAATATCTCTTGCTTTGAAAAATGAGATCTTCATCTACATTCTCTTCAAATAGAAATGTGACAACCCTTGAACACAAAAAGAAACTACGAGTTGACCCTAGATAAGGGGGCACCAATTCTCAATGATCTAGAGATTCAGAGACCTAGGAAGGGTTAGATCCCCATGAATTGTCCTATTAAACCCATTCAACCAATTTTAGAGCCATAGTTTGAGATAGCTCAAGATTGGGTCACATTAACTAAGATCTTAGGCACATCATGAATTTTCCTCACAAATCACATAGACCTAGCTTTCTACACATACAAGCAGCCTACTATGAGAGCATTGAATGTCGCAATGTTAAGGGCAAGTGGTGGCAGTGAAGGAGAAAGCATTCCTAAGCCAAAGCCATTGCTAAGTCAAGGCAATGGCTAGGGTTTAAAATGATTGCACTTATCGCAATCCTCAAACACAATCCTTTTCTCAAAGGAATATTAACAAGTGTATGCTTGGTAAAATATATTAGAAGAAAATTTGTTGATCTAAAATAAATCATTGTATTTTTCTCCATCCCATGAGCCACATTCATAGTATATTGAAGAAATGGGTGATCAATTTGTTGAAGAACATATCGTATCCCCATAATTAGAAAGCATTGTTCATATGAAGTTTTCAACTCATTCTCCCATGAAGACAAGGGTAGTGTGACTTATAATTTTTTTCAAAATTTAGACTTTGGTGATGCAAGTATTAATTTGGTGAGTGTTTCTTTTGAAGAGAAGCCATTAAGAAATGTTAAATGTATGTATTTCTTCTTGTGATGAGAATGTGATGAGAATGATAGCAACCTAGATTTTGAAGCTAATAAGAAAAAAATTCAGCTTGATAGCGATAGTTTATAAATGGAATTTTGGATCTAGTTTGAGAATATTTTCTATATAACATTGATGGGATGATTCTGGGGCGGAAAATGTTGATTATGTACTTGGACAACCATATTAACTAATCAGAAAATTTTCAAATTAAAGAGAATCTTAACTAATGATGAGAGTCCACCTCCTTCAATTTTTATTTTTTTTGGTAAAGAAACGTGTGAATTTTCCACTAAATATCATGTTTTTATTGCCAAAATTAAATGGGCAGAAATATTTAATGAAGATTTTATAACAATGATTTCTATCCATCAAATAACACGCAAAATTTCATTTCTAGATCTGGGATTTCATTCCATGCCTTATCATTGAGGTTGATCTAACACATTTCCATGTTAGAGCAACCCACATCCTCTTTTCTTGAGGATGTTGATGATGTTTTTGTTGCATAATTGTCTTTTAAGAGGCACATATTTGACATTTTGAAGGTTCTTTTTTACTGGAGGAATCGACAATTGAGCCAGTGTCGTACTTGCGTGACACAGGGTTGATTCTAACCACTACCATTATGACTCTAGTGAACCACATTGCCCCCAACATGTGGCCCATGAAAAAACAGGGGGTATTTGAACCTCAAATATTATGGTATATAACACTTCATTATCACGACTATATCACGACTATCACCAATTGTGTTATCCCACGAGAGCTTTGACATTTTGAAGGTTGATGAAGGGTTTTCATGTACTTTTTTCAAAACATATTTAAGCCCTAAGAAACATTGTATTGAGTTAGCATGTGCTGAAACATGCTATCATATTTCATATTTTTGTGTTCATTGCCATCCATGTAATGTAATTTCATTTTGCAACCATAATGTACTAGAAATTCTAACACATGATTTTTGCATGTTTTAAGTGTCCTTATTTTATTTGATGATCAAAACACAAGAGAAGATGTAATGACTTTGATGGAGTGCTAGTATGACTTCATGGGTTATATGATTATACTTGGCACTTCATTTTTCCTATGTTAAGTATAGTAGGGTAAAAGAAATAAGCTCTTGGGAGCATTTGATAGTTAAACTACCATCAACATTTGAGCATTAGTTGTTTTTATGTAGTCATCGGCATTGTTGGGTTGTGTCTATTCCTTGTAAAACCAATTTTGAGCTCTTTGTGATGTACTAAAACCAAAAATAGCATGTTGTGTTTGTTTATGTTGATATGTGGCCATTCAACCATGTAATATTGCCTCTTCTTTCTTCTTGATAGGTTTAAGTAGAGATTTCTAGATTTTTTACATTCCCAAGAAGAGTGCATGTCCCTAGGTTGGACTCTATTGTTATGACATATATTGCATGAGGTTCCATATTGTGTTTTTCATCACAATGACAGAGATTTCATATTGATTCTCTTAAGCATTGGACAGACTCAAGGGATACATCTCCATGGAGTCCCTTTCTCTTCATTGCTTTTGATCACTTGATGGAGATCTTTGATTGAGGGAATGTCTCTTCTTCTTGATTCAAATAGTGAGTGTGTTAGTTGTGTGTTGGTCTTCTCACATGTGTTTTCTTTGTTGATCACCCCTTCATTACACTTTTGATGGATGTGGACCATAATATCTCAGTGGCTTGGTATATGCACTTGTCTTTGATATGGATGATGATTCTAGCACCCCAAAGGGTTAGATGATGATCTTTATGAAATGTGAGTTTCATGATTGTTTAAGTTCCCTATTGACTTTTGTATGATGATGTGGTATTGTTTGATGGCACTAGGAGGGTGTGTTCTACATGGTCCTTAATACGTTGGATGTGTGATGATGAACACACTTGATGGTTGGATGGTTTAGCCTTTTTATGGTTAAGAGCACGTCTTTGTTCCTAAGAGGGCACAAGTTCAAGTGTAGAGGGAGGTAGAGTATGTACACATCCATATACGTTAATAGTCAAATCACTCTGCGCATCACTTGTCCCACAAACAAGGGGGCCTCATACACCAATTTGTTGTTTGGCTTGATTGTGACTTTAAAATTAGATTCTTATTTTTAGGTATTTTTTGTATAGGAAGAGGTTAAACAGCATGGAAGAGAGGTTTCCTAAAAATGCTTCTAACTCTAGCCAAAACCACTTTCCAATAAAGCAGGGATAGCATAAGGATGACCAATCTTGGCTAAACCACCAAGAGATTAAAGAAGAGATCATTGTGCAAAATAAGGATGATATTGAAAATATTATTACATCAAAATTTAAGGAGAAATTATGGGATGATAAAGAGAGAAAAAGGGAAACTAAGATATTATAAGGAGGTGATCAATCCAAATCTTAAAATCAAAGCTAATCTACCTTTGACTCGTGTCAAGAAGAAAATAAGCATTGTTAAAATAATAACAAATTCTCGTGAGCTCCACAGTGAAATAGGGTTTTGGTAATTCCCAAGCATCATAGGATAGAAGAGTACACCACATTTGTGACAATAGGATTGAAGATAAAAAAAACATTTTCTGATAGATTGTCCAATGTATATTAGACATCAATTTCAAAATATTTGTCACAAAACCAACTTTCTCGACTTTTTAACTCAACAAAACAATGGTGATCTTGGGATGCTTCTCTTAATGTTTTTTTAAGCATAGAAATATAATTCTAAAGAATTATGAGTAATTTCTTACCTTCTCGAGATTTCATAGACCATATTCATTCATAGCAAACATTAATCATCATCATATCCCCTCTCTTATCAAATTGTTATGATGGGATGTGTCATGTTGCCTTTATGGGATTTTCTTAGCCAAATTAACTTTATAATGTCACATTGTCAAACATCACTCAGGGGAGAATGTGTTTCATGATGTTAGTACCTTCTTTGATATGTCATTTCCAAAGTGCAAGTTAAAACGGAGTATTACATTATGATTTGATGGTGGTCTACCATTTTTCTAAGGCTGGATGGTAGTTTTGATTTAATAATCCCTTAGTGCTAGGATGCATGTTCTGTTGGACTTTATATTTATTTTTGTTATCATGAAGGGGTATTGCTAGGAGAGCATCTTTTATTTACATGGTACAACACTTTAAAGTGCGCTCCTAATTGGCACATATGTTTATAGTTATTTAATTTGTTGATTATTGATTGGAAATGGGGCTATGGTTATATTTGAGCATTTAACCCATGTGAACACAATTTGAGGTTGATTTAAGTATTCAATGGTTAAATTAATCTAATTTACTCAAATTAAGGTTAATAGCATGGGCACCCTACTTCATTGGCTTCCTTTTCACACATGAAGGGGAAAGTTGTCACATTACATGCATTGATTTGGTCTTCTTACCATTTTTGGGCGTATCCTTGGAGGGTCAACTTGTGGATACACATACATGGAATTTTGGAATAGTCAAAATCGGAGTTTTGTTCAAGGTTTCCACTTTATTATTTTGGAGTTTGACTACATCTTTCACATTCATCCATGGAGTTGGTTGGAAATTAATTAATTTAATATTGTTTAGGAGTTGTAACTACATTGGATATGATTTATTTATTTACTGAGGTTGCAAATTGGAGAAAAGGCCTATGAGGAATCTTTCTATTTTGGTCTCTTGTAGACCACAACATCCACTTGGCATCTTACATATTCATATATGGAGTTGGTTAATGTGTGCATAGTGGACACTTGGCATTCGACTTAATTTAATATTTATTTTTGATGGCGTGTCCACTTGATGAGCATTTTCTAGTGCACGCTCTTATTATTTTTGGATGAGGGAAAATTGCCTTTGAGATGCTATTTTCCACATGTAACGTCATCAAATATAGATTTGTGAGAGATCTAGCTATTCCATCAGTATAATAGTATGTTGACTTGTCATGGAGCTAGTTAGAAAGATAATGATTTTTATTATATGAGAGATTTAATTCACTATATATAGATGAATTTCTCTCCATTTTCATTTATAATTGAGTAGTTGGCAATTAGAGGATTATGATAGAGGAGATAGGAAGGTGATAGAAATTTGTAGAACATATGATTGATGTTGAGGTCCCTTGTATATCAGATGCTTGAAGACTAATAAAGAAGTCGGGTATTGATCTACTTTGTTGTATGGTTATGTACATGTTCTTCATTTATTGTTAATTACGTGTAGAAGACCTTTTTTAATCATTTTAATTTCAACGCCTATTAATAAAAAATAAAAATAAAAAGTCATTAAAGATTAAAGCAATGTGAAGAGATTTTCCTCCTCCTTTCCTTGCTAATATAATTACGTTTTATTTCCTTCATTTAATAAATTAATTGTTGAAATAGAATTACAATTCAGCTTAGCACTTTTTTTCTTTTTATCTGATGGAGATGGAGTTCACATTTAGAGGGACTTCCATTCATTTTGAGGATGGTATCCAAGGCTGATTGGTTGCATTTTTTACAACCTAACCCAACAAAGACATCGAGTGAGGCTCAATAATATCCACAGAGGTAGCCAACCCAGGGACTTGACCACCATCACCTCATGTCTGTAATTCACATCACTCAAATGCTCAAGTGAACCCAAGGGGCTTTAATTCAGCCTATTATAACAACACCTTCAATTTTTTTGGTGTTTGGGAAACACCATTGACCAAGATGAAATCTTCAGGTTAATTTCCAACAAACACTTAAGTTGCATCGAATAAGTTCTTTTCACCTTAAGTATACACCCAAATGATGAACGTATCAACAAGATTTTTCATCCTAGAGGTTGAATATGGAAAACTAGCCCTTTCTACCATATAGCCATTGAAAGTAGTTACATTTTGATACACTAGTTCTTTTATCCAATATTTCTCAACTCCATTAGCCCATAAAAATTGAGTTGGAGAAGAACCAACCAAAAGTGTGAAGAAGAACCACTGAGTTGACAAAGGTTAGCCTTCCATAATTACACAAACTAACCCCATGATGCTTGGGAGTTCACATCATTTGGGGGTGTTAGATTTTGTTGTAATGCGAAGGAAGACTAGTGCATAGATATTGAAGGTCCCCAAGGGTTTTGCAATCTTAACTTCATTAAATCATACTAAAATAATTCTAGAAAAAAGGGGGGGAATGTATAATCCAATATGGGAATAGAGATTTAGAGACTTATTACACCTTCCAAGTTGAGTTAGAACTCTACTAGCATAGTTGAGGCAAAGGCAACGGCAAGAGGTATCAATGATGTAGAAGGGATAGGTATTCAAAACCTCATTGTGGAGGATGATTTAGCGATTATTGTTAGGGGTTTATCTTCAGGATCAATAAGCCATTGGCACCTTAAAACAATCATTGAAAAAGCAAGACAGACACTCTCCTTTTTCCATTTTCCAGGAGGTCTAGTTTCTCCATTGCTAATAGGGGTGCTAATAAGACAGCTGATCCTTGGTCCTCGGACCAAGATTTTGCCACAGCAGGGATGCAAAGAAAGTGCAAGGCTTGAAGCCTTTCTTGAGATCTGACTCAGAATATGAAGTTTTTTTCTAGTTCTGATCTTCAGCAATGAGCCTTGTTATTCTGCATTTGTAAGATTTAGTATGGTCTGTCTCACAAACCATTGATTGCCAGATGCTCAATGTTTCCAAGGGCAAAAGCTATTGTTTATGTGACTCTCAATGAGGAAAATCTCTTCCATTAGTCCCAGAGTGGTCTGTTTCAGAAACTGTCCAGTGTTTTTAGCCAAAAGTCTATTTCTGTAGCAAAGCTTTTGGAATTAGAGAGTTCAACTCTGCCTGCCTATTCAGATTTTGAGCCAACAGGTACATGTTTTCAAAAGTTTTTGCATCCATGGACAGGTTATGGCCTAGAACATCCCTAGGCGTTGACTCAATTGGTAGTCACCAATGTTACTGAACATTTGGCTAGTTCCATGCAGGCAGCTGACCATTTCAAACTGCCCCAGGGGAGGCACACTAGTCTATGCCAACAGGGTTATTAAGGATGCCATTCGCAATTGGGGAAAAAAGGTTATGACCCAAAAGTGGCATGTAGAGCAATAACTTTCCTTACAGTTGTGTTTAGGTTGGGTTTGTCCTCCCTTTTGCGACAGTTTTCAGTTTTGATCAGCTAGTTCTGTGCAGTCCTTGGTCTTGTTGCAGAGTTACAAACTGGTATTGTTATCTTGGTGAGCCTCTGGGATGAAGAGGCTACCCCATACTGTATTCTGTTTCCCGAGGAAACCTTGGTTGTAGTATAAAGGCTTTTATTTGACAAACAAAAAAAGACAACAAATTATTAATGAAAAGTGAGTAATTCAAATGTCGTAGATGTTACCCATTTATCATCAAGCAATTAAATGAGAACGCAAGAATGAAATTATTTACTCGATGATAACGTATTATGAGTTAAACGGGTAAATCAAAAATGTGTTGTCCTTGACCATTATTTTAGTTGAATAAAAATGACTTGCAAATTGCAAGTAAAGAAAGGATGCCGATAACCCAACTTGGTTAAATGCAATCAATTTAAACCCTACTAAGGAGAGTGCCATAATGCTTACAAGCTATAGTTCTAGTAAATTACGTTTTCTAAATGATAAAAGAATAAGAAATGAATCTCTGCATATCCATATATATAGTCAGTACCCCTTCATACAAGATCCAAATAGATACCAAATCTGGACCTGCATATAGGCGTGGAATAAGATCTTGATTCCCCTTGATTGTTAATTTAATCACCTACGCTTCACTACTAATAAATAACAGGGCAAATAAAAAACAGAAGACAATCTAGAAGCAATTTGTACGTGATTAATTTAAGCAACTACTACTATCATGAGAGAAATTCTCAGCACTGAGAAGAAAAAAGTTGATCTATCAACAGCCATACCATTGTCCCAAAGGACAGTGGAATGCATGGGCCTACAGTTGCAACAGAGGTCTGCAGATGGTTTACTTGTGGAATAACCATAGTCTCTCTAGAGGAAAATGTATGAAGCTAGAACTACTGTGATGGTCAGATTGATCATAGGGCATGCTCACCCAGTCGGAAAAGTGTAATAGCAAACCCAACTATGATCCAGCTTATGCCTTTGCAAAAGATTCAAGAGGAAAAGCCAACAGGAGAAAGTGATATCTTCTACATGTAATTCTTGATAATAGAAAGAAAAAAAGCAATAAAACCCCATAACAACAGAAACTAACAATTAGACATTTTAGCCAGATGGAAGGATGGGATTACACAAGCCATGAAACACCATGTGTGCAAAGTGGGAGCGCATCAGTAGAGCAGTAAGTTGCAAATGAGCTCAAAGTGTAATTGAGGGAATACCAGGATGACTAAGTGGATGCAATAAAGAAATAAACAATGGCCAAGGAGAATCACAGGGAATAACTAAGTGAACAAAAAACAAAACCAACTAGCAACCACAGAGTTATTGGATAGATAGCATGAACCCCACAAATATTGTGCAAATGCCACTTTCCCATTAGAAAGAGACATTCTGAAGCTAGTCCATGTGCTTTGAGGAAATAACTTGGGAGATATACAACATTTATGTTTTAGATGAATAGAACCTCAATGCACAACAGGACAAGCTCATGCACACTCCATCTTACTTGGACACTGAAGAATCATAACCATACTGATGAGCAAAATGTCAATTAAACTGGGGCAGCAAATGCACAAATCATTAATTGTAACAGAAGTAATCAAGGAAATTGTGAATGACTTCAAGTAAAAGATATGACGAGAAGCCTGATGGGTTAGCTTCAGTAGTTAAGTATTTTTAAGTTCATGCAGGGGGCGTCTTGGGGTTGGTTCTCTTACCAGTTACCTATGTTGCATTCCTTGCTCAATGCCCGTGTCGAATCAGGCATTGTAATCAACACCAATGGGTTTGCACTAGGTACCATTTGCAAATGCTGGGAAGTACCTAAGAGTTTACAGACAAGTTGCTCCATAGGAAAATTTCAAATTTGTAATCAGTTAGTTTTTGGTTGAACATTGAAGAGTTGTCATTTTACATTGGAAGCACAACCCATGGACAAATTTGAAAAAGATATCCTTGTATGGGATGATATGGGATGTGCCAGGTGGGAGGGCTCATGGCAGCCATCCCACCAAGCATACATAGGTGAGACGTGCCATGACACCCTCCCCAACAATGAAAGGTGGTGGTCGTAATTTCCAAGCTCGGAACACAATGCACCATAACCTGGTTTGCCACCACACCACCCTAGAATTGATGTCAATGTGATGCTGCAATGTCACTCAGCCTTCATTTTATGGAGCCACTTGTGGGCAATAATTGGACGTATACCTCCATTCTGAGTTATCATTTCTTGCAGATGAGGTCAAGTGAAGCAAGTTGTAACAGCAATTCGCAGGTTTCAGCTGATTCATTCTGGCGTGCGGCAATTATGGCTCTGCATTCATTAATGGTATGGAAATTTAATTTTCTTTCTTGTCATGGCTGTATTTACTGGTTATCCCAAAGTTTATTCTGCAAACACCCAGTAAAGCGGATGCTTTTTCTTTTATTTTTTCTGATTTATTCTCCACTATGGGAGACCTTACAGTCACTGGCCTATGGCCTTCATTCCCTGCCACTCACTTGTCATATTTGTTTCAAGTGATATCTGTGTTGCCCTTACAGGCTAGCTTCCTCGGACCTGTATCGGGCTCTCTCTTCTTTACAGTCTTTGGGCCCACCCTGAGTTGTTCTTAGCACCTAACAGATTCTGGGGGGTAGATGTGTCTCCATGCCAAGATAGTGCACACGTTGTCGTAGTGGGGCAGGATATTATGAGCAGTGAGGAGCTCACGCATGTCAGCAAATGGAGTCCTCTGCTCACCACTATCATGAGCACATGCCGCAGAACATTCAACTGGACCCTGATGAGGTGGAGTGGGACATCACCGTTGAGCGAGTATGCATGTCAGACACGGATATCCTGGCTGAAGTGGCTCCTGGATACCCAACACAGGTCACACGAGAGGCAGGCATAATCAATACATGCATGCAGTAGATCTCTACTAGCACATGAAGGCACTGCTGGATTGAGTGCTATTGTACTGCAACGAAGTTAAGGCGGAAATTCTCTTAATGCTGGATGAATTACAGCTTTACATGAAGACCCTGGACAGGAGAATGAAGTGGTTTGAAGACCATCTTGGCCTCCCACAAGACCCAGACATCTCCCTTAGCATGGAAAGGAACCCATCAAGCTGAGGGCCTTCGGACTCTTCATAGCTCCATGCCCTATTACTCTTACTCTTGTGTTTACTACTGGTTTTATGTTTATCAAATAGATAGTTATAGTTGGATGGATAGCATCCAGTCACGAATGAGAACATTCTTAGTTTTTAACTTTCATTCTGGCTTTAAAACTCAAAGAGTAAAAGTTTATGGTTCTGCAATTGGTCTGGTTTCCTGAGTGGCAGACAAAGGTGAACCAAAACTGTGGTGTATGTATTTTTTTATCAACAAATAGAATTTTAACTCAAACCAAAAAAATTGTAAAAAATACTAGATAATAACTGTGAGAATTTGGTAATAAAGAAGGATAGATTCCTAGGTTGAGTCTCGGGCGCTTTCACCAATGCAATCACAAGGGTATACTCAAAAGTACGTCATGCTGCATGCATTTAAGTAGAGGTATATGTGGAACTACTGTCAATTGAATAACAAGGAATCATAATGGCTTAGAAACACTCAAACCTTCGAATTTATCAACACATTTAAGGCCCCCATAAATCTTATGCAAAGCTCAAAATCATATATAATGTTTTCAAATAAGACCATGCTCTTCATAAAAAAACAAACTTTAACTGGTATAACCAAGTTCATGGACAACAAGACTGCAGAATCTTAAGAATGGTAAAAAGAAAAATAGACCAGGAAAAATAACATAATAATGTTGAAGAGACTAAACTTACAAAAGAGGGTGAAGAAACCGCTTTCAAAACAAATACCCCTATAGACAAAGATGAAATACCAACAACATAGTGATAAAAATTTAAAATTTGATATAGGCATGCAGAAAGGCACATTATTATTATTATTTGTACTGATATTTTGAAGACCCGATGTTTTGAAATATCTTTCAGTGAGAAGTTTGTCATAGAAAAAGTTCCATGTTTTATGCTTAAAGTTGCTTTCATTATTATGCTGGACACTAATCCCAGTAGAACATTGGGTCATGTTCCACAAAATAAGGAAAATGCAAATGATACAATCTATAATTATAAAGAGCATCACCATTACAACTTCAAAAAGTTCTTGAGGTTCTGATTTTAAATCATGTTCCCAAAGCAAAAGAAATGACAGAGGTGACCATAAAAGAAAAATTAATGGAAATGGAAGTCACCAAGAATGTGCTCAGATATCACCTATATTTTCTGTTTTTTAGAAAGATTAGAGTACAAAAGCTAAAAAAAAGTAAAATGATATTTTGCAATAATATCTAAATTTTCTTTTCAATATTTTTATTGCAAAGATTTAGTACGAAAACCACTTCACAGTTTACACTGAAACCACCTTTGCACTGCCTTGGGACCCTCTGCAATGGAAATCGCTCTTGATAGATTGCAAGATCTGGTAGAATAAGTATGTCTTTGTGGTTGGTAGCAAAGGCATACAGATTTCCAATTTAATAAAATTTGTGTTATACTAATTTGCAGAAATCACCTTATAGATATAGGAATCATACAAGAACTAAAAACAAACAGCGGAACAGTTATGTATAGAGCAATCAAGGATCAAATACAAGTAACGAAAACCAGAAGTGTAAAGATATGTTATACTTTCAGATGCATTTTCATGTCACTGATGTAAAATTATAGCATTGATCTCCTAGTTTTTCAATCTTATTTGTATGGTGTGCGGCCATTTTCCAATCATGTTTCCCAACATTTTGCAAGTGTGCTCTACCAGTTTTGCACAAGAGGGCAATTTAGCATCTTAATGAAGCCTAAGTAATTAATGTACAAAACCATATAGTATTACACAATATATGATAGGACAATTACTGCTTACAAAGTTCAAGGAACCAAGAAAAACAGCTGGAGCTCAAGATCGTCACTATAAGCAACAAACAATTTAACCTAAATGAACAAGAGTGTGAAATAAAAGGGGCAAACATGAAACTTTTGCACTTAATTTTGATATTATAATGGAAAATTATGAAGGTCAAAATTATTAAAAACTATAAGCCCCTCATAAATACAATTCATGGTTGGCAATAGATATGAAATTGACTCAATATTTTCAGCATAGGAAAGATAGTCCTTCACCACCTCCCATCCATTATTTTACACCTGTCCATTCTTCAAGCCTTAAAAAGGAAGTATGCTACAGGAACTTAATAGAATAGGAATTTAATGTGTGCCTAACATAAATTATCTCTCCAACTCCTCTATACAAAGCAAACTCATCCTTTTATCTGTACTGAAGAACAAGAATATACATCGAAACCAGTGTTTACCCCCAATGGCTTTCACCCCAACAATGTAGATAGATGCAACAACTGGAATACTTCAAGAACAGTCATAGTAATGCTGTTTGTCAAATTGAGAGACCACGCCAAAACATTAGATTTGACTCTCAGATTCTTTTCCTGATAGACACAAATGAGGATCTTGTCATTACATAACACTAAAATATCTCCCCATGCTAAATGTCCAGAACAGTTGGCTTCTGAAGAAAATTGTTAAAACCCAAATAAAAGACCATATCTCCCGAGCTTGACATTAACAGCATGAATGGGAGCATCAATAACAAGTGGCTATTTAATGACAAATTCTAGTTGATTATTAATAATATCATTAAAAGTACAGCAGAATACAGATAATATTATTAACTATTTAGCTATTTCCAATTATACATGGTATTTTGCTCCATCAAAGGCATATTATGGGTTTTCCTAAATCACAAGCATATAAAAGAGACATTATTGTAGATTATACACATATTAAGATAAATCCACACTTTAGTTGTAAGGACCTTACAAGAAAGAGTGAAGAGTTAGAACTAAACAATGGGAAAGAACATGAAAGTGAAATTTTGACAAGTGTCTCTAAGAGTCTCAGAAAAAATCATTCACCTTCTCAAAACAATGAGTGCCTGGAGACTTCCTGAAGCAAAGGCACCTAGAACAATCCCCCGTAGCAACTACTAAACAACTACAAGCTTCTAATCTTGGAACATTATTAGAATAAAATGCATCGTTGTAATGTAATTGCAACATAACCACCATTATTTTAGAGGCAGCCTATTACCTAGAAACCGGATTCGTCCAAACCCCCCCTCATGTCTTGAATCCCACGAATTAGACATGATTCGCTGGGACACATGTCTAATTAGCGTGTCCATCGTGTCCTGGATTGTGGGATTCCAAGGACACGCAAATCTCGAGCTCGTGTCCATCGTGTCCCGATTTCGAGACATGTGTCCCACAAAAAGGCGTGTCGCGCGCCCAATAAAGTCCTATTTGGGCTCATTTGTCACTCATTCTTGAGTGTTTCCTCTGTTGTGGGCGTGTGGGAGCTTCTATCAAAGGGTTTGGGAGCATTTTGGAGGTGATTCAAGCAACAGGCAAGTGCATTTTACTTCTTCTTCTTTTTTCATTTTTGCTACAACAATTTGCATGTCCATTTTTTTTACAAGTTTGTGCATTTTTTCTTTATTTTTTTACAGCAGTCATGGCTCAATCAAGGGCAGCAGGAAGGGGCAAAGGGGAAGAAAGTACCCATTGGTGATGGGGAAGAATGTACCCATTGGTGATGCCCTTCCTATTCCAATTTCATTAGGGTCTGCAAGTGTTCCCTCTATTGGAAGTGGGGCTACAACAACAGTGTCAAACGTTGAGGGCAGAATGAATTTAGAAAGACAACATGCTGAAGAAAAAAAATATCCCTTGTGGAAGTATGTCACAAGAGATCAAGGGCCAAGCAGCAAGTTGAGGAGGAGGCAATGTTGCTTGGAAATACAACTATTGTAACAATCATTTGAAGAGCACTTATTATCGTGTGAAAGTTCATTTGTTGGCTTTACCAAGTTGTGGAATTGGAGCATGTACACAATTGTCTTTAGCTAAGAGGAAAGAAATGGAAAAAGAGGCCAATGTTGGTGTGGCGAGGGTGGTTGCATCATCTCAAAAAAACAAGAATGATGATCCCCTTCCATTCTTGAGGAAAAGCAACATCAAATTTCCATTTGAGAGTTTTGGTGGGGGTGTGGGTCAAACTGCGAAAATAAAGGCAATGACACTTGGTCTAATAGACAAGATTTTTTCAAAAAGAAAGACGGAAAGAGCTTGATCTCACCATTGCATTCTTTTTCTATCAGAACTTCATATCCTTTAATGTTGCATGCTCACCTTTATTTCTTGATATGTGTCAAGCTCTAACTCAAGGGGATCCATCAGGGTATGTGCCTCCTGGGTCAGAGAAGCTTAGAACCACATTGTTGACTAAGGCGAAGAAAGAGATGGGCAAAGTGCTTGAGCCTAGTAAAATCAGCATGGCCAACATCTGAGATTACTATTGTCTCTGATGGATGGGCCGATCCAACACACCACCCACTCATCAACTTCAAGGTGTCTTGAAATTAGTGGATGCACTTGGACAATACAAGGATGCACAATATATTGGTGAGTTGTTCATTAAAGTTATTGAAGACCTGGGTGTTGATTCTTGTGTACACAGACAACGCACCTATTTGCAAGGTTGTTGGCATATTATTGTGGAAGTTAAATATCCACAAGTATTTTGGACACCTTGCATTATCCATTCCTTGAATTTAGCACTTAAATTTATTGCTTCCGATGTGCCTTGGATTGGAAGTATTATTGAAGATGCATCACATATCCGCAAATTTGTTCAAAATCATACAAATTCCCTCACAATCTACAAGGAGTACATCAATCTATCATTGTTGAAGATTGCAGATACACGGTTTGCCTCTTCATTCATCATGTTGAAGAGGTTAAGGGAGGTCAAGACTACTCTTAGAGCCATGGTTATTTCAAAGTTTTGGTCTTTTTGGAGAAAGGCAGATCAAGCAGCCTCAAAAAGAGTCAAGGACACAATGTTAGATGATGCTTGGTGGGAGAGGGTAGATATCACTATTAAGATCATGGACCCTATCATTACTTTTCTATGATTTGCAAATACAAACCAACCCATCCTAGCAAAGGTTTATGAGGGATGGGATTCCATGATTGAATCTGTGAGGACATTTATTTTACAGAGTGAGTGCCCTGAGTATGAGACATCATCAAAGGACTTCTTCACCACCATACAGGATATTCTTGTCAGCAGATGGGACAAGAATTGCACACATTTGCATCGTTTGGCTCACTCATTGAACCCAAAATAGTACAGCCATGAGTGGTTGAATGGTGGACCTACCCACAAATACCCTCCTCATTCACATGGTGAAATTTCACAGGGGAGGAAGGATGCATTGAGGCGAATTTTTCAAGATAGAGCATCCCTTGATGAGGTGGAGGATGCCTTTGCAAGCTATGATGTGATTAGAGACAGGGGGCTAAGAAGCCCTATTCTTGGTGGGCAACTCACGGGGCAACAAGCCCTGCTTTAAATCAATTAGCCATGAGGCTTCTCTCTCAGGTGACTTCATCCTCTTGTTGCAAGAGGAATTCGAGCACATATGGGAATTTGTATAGTGTCAAGAAGAGCAGGCTTGAGCAGTCTAGGGCAGAGACAATAGTGTATGTGCACACCAACCTTCGTCTTATTTAAAGGAAAAGGGATGAGTGGTTTAAGGGAAAGACAAAGATGTGGGATGTCTTTCCTGATGATATGGGTTTGGACAGTAGTGTTGAGTTGGCATTGGCCAACTTGGATCTTAATGACCCAGTGCTAGACCTTATCACTTTTGATGATGGTGATATTGTTGAGGGGTCATCTTCCACACTAGCAGATGCAGAGATGACATTGGATACAAAGGAGGATGTAGCAGAGGAGAGCAATGGTGACTATGACAGTGATGATGATTTTGATGATGACGATTGATGACTCATGAATCATGAGCTACCTACTACCGTGTAGTAGTTTTGTATTTGCTATTTCTATTTGCCATTAGCATTGCTACTACCTATGCAACACATTTTGATTTTGATGATTTAATAAGAAAACTACAGTTTCTTGTCTTTCTCCTATTGGATCACTGATGAATCTGCCACAATTGTGTTTGTATGCATAATGTTACTTTGTAAAGTTTACAAATTTTAAGTTTACAATGTAGAATCTAGATCTATGTCTAAATTTGTATAATGACTGAGAATTTGTGTAAGAAACATATATATATATATATATAACGTGTCCTGTTCCGGAGGGTCAACGTGTCCATGTCAGACACTCGAATTTTCATGTCTTGTGTGTCCCGCGACCCTGTGTCAGGTGACCTAGCCTATCATGCAATCCACTTTTTAGTATTTATAGCAAATCCTTCTAGATTTCCCTTAACTGCAAACATACATTGGATTGATATTCCAGAGAGATGCAGTGGTGGTATTTCATATTTCACCAAGTAAAAATGACAGAAATGCAATGTGTCATTTTTCTAGTTTGTTGAAGCCTAAAACAAAGAAAGTTGTATTGGGCAAACATGATTAGTTCCGTGTTTTCTGGATTCACAATGTGAGATGAAAACAACCCTAGCACCTTGCTTGACTATAAAATGTCGTGCATTTTGTTTTTGAGCCATTATCCATATTTTAGAATGAGCTCATTCTAATCCACTGTTTAGTGTTTATAGTAAACCGTTCAGATTTCCTTTAACTGCAAACTTACATTGCATTGATATTCCATGCGGATGCAATTGCAGTGTTTTCCTATTTCACCAAGTAAATTTTGATAAGAGTTTCAAGATGAATCAAGTAGAACGGTGGTGTTCAGAAACACCATTAAACAATGAAGCACATATTCATAAGAAGATTCCAAAGGGCTCCAAAGGGCACAATGCATTGTGTTCAATGTGCATGTTGTACATATGATATGGTGTCAATGCCTCACCGATAAACAGTCTTAGGGTTTACCCCTAAGATCCCAAAGAGTGGGACCACAATAACCACTAAAAGGTCAATTTTAGTGACGTAATCCCAAAGGTCCAACAAACCCCTCAAATTCAGTTTACATTAAATATTCTCATATCCTCCACACAACTTGGAAAATATTTGAAGGTGGTATTATCTCAATACCACCCCTTAATGACAACTTCATGCAGCTAAAATCATTACTGCAACGTATTCTAGAAAAATTCTACAGATCATATTTCATTCCCCCTTAACACAACTAGTATAGAAATGTCCGCAGCCAAAAACTAACCATGATGAGGTGTTACAAAAGAGTGACCTCCACAACACCTCCACCCAATCATCTTTGGAATGTAGTGAAGCAATCCCATACATAAATGCTTACAAAAGAGACTTCTCCAGAACTTGAATATCCAAAACATCTCCACAAACAAATGTGGAGCAACAAGAACATATGCATAAACCATCAAAACAGGGTTCCCAAAATAGCATTGTCAATAATAGTACAAAATCGAAAACAAAATAGGCCTAGCTTTCTTTTCTCAAAAGCCTTTTTAGTTTTCTTGGTGTGTATCAAAAAGCAGTTCCTTGGTCTATCACTAATTTAAGCAATTTCTAGGCCTTCAACTGCTTCTTCATCGACTTCCTCTCCACACCACATTGTTGAATAACGTTGTTGGTTTATGTCAGCCAGTTGAAACCACCAATGGGTTCTCAACAAGAAAGCTTTATATAGCCCAATATCCTCAATGACATTCCTCCTTTAGACCTAACTGGAGCAATCACAACACAATGATTGAGGCTCTCTTACAAGGCCTTTAATCAAAATTGTCTACATGCAAAACATGCCAACAATCTTGTTCAACAAAAGGGTCCAACAATAATTGAGATACCAATCAATCAATCAATAGGGATAAAAAGTAGCATTGTATGAGTGAACAATGGATGATACACATCTGTATGAAGTTCTCCAGCACCTATTCAAATGTTGTCATGACCAATCATCAGTCCAACTACAATTAATCCCATTAGTCAGCACTGATCCAAGATTCTTCCTCTTATGCCTCTTCTACATCAAGATATGTGAGCATCACTACCACCACACCAATAATTTTGACTCTTGAGAGAATTCCTAGCTTGTATGATGAGGATGTCAATATGGCAAAGAGTCGCTTTTTGCTGAATATAAGGTGCTTGGATATGGTCCATGCTCAACCAAAGGTGGACAATGATTGTCCTACAAATCAACATAATGGTCATCTATCTCCAACTCAAAGACATTATCATCAATCAGTGCAGGTTGTACCCTCTACAACTTAGTAGAATGACCTTCAACAATAAACAAAACAACAATGGCAGCAAGATAACGTCCATCTAGCAATGAAGTCTTACCATATCCGAGTCATGTTCTAATCAATCTCATCTCAAACTCAATAGGGATAACAATAACCTATCCACTCTTCCAAAATCCACCACTTATATATTCCATCTAGCACAACAAACAAGACTCAATGCCTCTAGCATGTTTCTCAAATTCAATAGAAGCTAGTTCATTAGTAGCCAATAAACCATGAGAAGGTGCATCATCCATATCATCCTTCTTACAAACATCATCACTACTAGCCATAGTATTCAAAACTGCCCGGTTCAAACTGTAAACTAGTCAAACTGGCTGGTTCATTATCAGGAGGGACCTACCCGATAGAAACCGATTTTTTCATGCCCGCGGGTTAGGGTTTTCCATTAACTAGCCATAAATCGGTCGGTTCCTGTTGAATTTCCATGGCACATGAGAATTTGGTTTGGATCTTAAAGTCTCTGACACACACACACTCAAATGCCACAATAGTAATACTTTTCCCAGTGAAATCTACACACATCAATGAATCAACTAGTCCACATGACAATTTTTAACTTTTAACACCCACCACATGTTATATTACAAACTAGAATACAACAGTCTCGGGGCTCTCATACCAAGGATATTGACCCTTACATACAACCCTGATACAAGGACACAACTAGGGCTTGGTGCCACTTGTCTATGACCACCAATCTACCTTGAACAAGATACTCTCGACCTACTTGCTAATGTGGCGCCTCGTAGCCCTTTCAGTCCACATACCTTAAACACATCTGGCGAGTCCTCTTGCCTCCCAATCTGTTGATCACTGCAACTACACCTTTAGTTGGTCAGCCTACCACTATCAATGATTACAACTCCTTTTGTGTCACTGAACTTTGGCCCGCTGATCTGCCCACAAGTAGCCCTCCTCCATTAGGATGACTCTCATTGGGTCTTCTGAATCTACCCTCTTTTCACTGAAGTTTGCTCATCTACAACTCCTGAACTAGGGATCCAACAATCTACCTCCTAACAGTGCATGGCTCCTTTCATGACATTGTACTTGAGGCCTTCTTGATTGTTGCATACTAAATACGAGAATTTTTCTTCACAACTTCATTCGTGAACAGATCTCATCCGCCCAGATCTGCCCACTTGTCAACCTTCTTGCCACTTAAGAAGGTTAACCCTAAGGCCTCCAAAACTACCCTAACTTTGTGACAAATCAATTGCTTTTGTCACTCTCCTTAGGGCCACTAAATCTGCCCATATACAATCACACGTAGACTAATCTAGGGATGCAAATACAATGCCTTCTATTATGCAATTTGTTCTTCAGGTTGCACAAGTCTAGGGCTTGTAGAACTGCCCACTATCTGGCTCCTTCTACATAGAACTTAGGGAACTATTGAACATCCACTAACAATCAACACCCTAATTGTTCTTAGGTCATCCTTCTCATCACATTAAACATGCTCTTCTTGTCTACAAGTCATACCCAACACATATGTCTTGTTTGCACTTCTATCCACCATGGTATGCAACCTCTTTTATTCTGATACATCTACACAATCTTAGAGGAATGTGGCCCTACATACTGAGATAGTTTACCCTCTCCTAGGTTCTAATCCCTCATACCTGTGCACAAAATCTGGTCACTTAGGAACAGAACAAGGGATCTGACTTGTTCTTGAAGAAACCCTCAACTAGGGCATAGCATCTGTTGTCCTAAGCCCTTTAGGACAACCCTCTCCACACTAGCAACAACCCTCCTTGGCATTGACATACTTGGAAACCCTACCACAGACTTGATCACAATTTTGACCTCCTTTTTGTGTCAAAGTAACCTACAACAAAGTCTCGGCCTATACTTTAGGTCCGTGACTATCTTAACCAGGCCTAGAACAACCCTTATCTTGACCTTATCAGCCCTCCTACACCTGCATTGTGTCTTGAGGCTTCTAGGGTGCCTTTTCTATGAGAAAATAGGCCTTACGACCTCTTCTTTTGAGGCTTGACCCTCTCCACAGAATTGCGACCCTTCTCCTCTTATAGAACAAGGATCTCGGCCCTACCTTACTGAGCTTCTTGACTGTCCAAAGTCTCCTTAAAATCGACTACTACTTAAGGATGGTTGCACGTGGATCAAATCTAGCCTTCTCTAGTAGCCCTACTCAACCCTATGTCACATGGTTCGAGTTCGAATTCGAGTTCGACAACGATTAAGTTCGATTCGAATTCGAATTTTCCGATCAGGTTCGAATGAGGTTCGGCATTAGGTTCAACTATACATATTTTTCAATATATATATATATCTATATATGACCTCGGTCTAATGGAGCAGGAATAACCTTATATAATGGACATTGCAAAGATTGAAGGATTAGCCATTCTCAGCATATCTGTTTTAGTATACAAATCTACCTAGACATATCACAATTGCACAGTTAGTGATCTCGACATACCTGTGAGGATCTCAGCTGAATGGAGTAGCAAAGATCTAGGACAAAGGCACAGTGTCAATGGATCTCGCATAACAGTCTTTGGCATCAAGGCCTCAGTGATACTCTTGTAGAAGTCTAGACTCTAGACAAAGAACAGCAGTGATAGAACCTCTCTCTCGGCCTAATAAGATTGATGTTAGACGTTGTCTCAATCACACACACACACACACATATATATATATATATATTACAATTGTGGCACAATAACAAAGCTGCATAAATGATCATTCTTGGAGGATACAATACCTGCATAACAAAGAGCCACAGTAACCATTATAGTCTCGGAATAAATGAGACAGTAAGGACCTCAGTATAGTGAGGAATAGTATCTCATCTCGGTGGATCTATTCTTAACAGTCAATGTATATACATATGTAATGGAAAGATCTTCGGATCCCTCACTATCTTTACATGATCTCACTGTCTCGATGTAAGAAAGATCACAATGATCCTGCAGTCATGGAATACACTCTCGCGTGATCACAGTCAACATGATGGTCTAGAGTACAGTGATGAAGGTAGGATAAAACAACTATCATGGCTGTCATAATGAAGTTCTCAATGCATCATTAAAAAAATCGAACCTTAAAAAATTCGTTAAAATTCGCCTTCAAGTTCGTTGAGGTTCGTTTAGGTTTGAGTTTGTTCAGGTTCGACTTGAGGTTCGAATTTCAGGTTCGGCGAACCTGAACGAATTTCAAATTTTTTTTTCAGGTTCGCCAAATTTCGAACCTGAACCTTCAGGTTCGCCGAACCCTGTGACATAGACTCAACCTACTAACTCAGCCTCTCCTTGGCTACATCTCGACCAGGCTCTTTTATCAAATGAGGTCCCTCTCACTTTTTATTCACTAGGCTAGATCCTAGGCTTCTTTTAAATAGCTTTTCCTTAGGCCTCTTTGGAACCCTCTAAGTCTTAGGGTTTTAGTCCTCTTAGACCTTAGGAATAATAATTTTCTTTTTAATTTCATTTTAGCTTTTAAAGCCATTCTTGGGTCTAAAACCCTCCTCTTGGGTTCTCTACTCACAAAGCCTTTTGTGACCAAACTTCTCACAAACCCAACTCCTAGACTTGTGGAGTACCTCCCAAGCTACTCAAATCAACACTCTCTCTTACCGAGGGAGGTACTTCCACTAGTTGGAAGTATCCATCATCACTGACAACACTAGCCCATATGGCATCCATCACTGCAACATACCCTGTAGAATGGACCACACTTTCTCTATGGTGTCTCTGCCTCAACAGATGCTGAAGATCTCAAACTTCCATAGGGTTGTTCCCTCTGAAGCTAAACTTTCTCTGAGTCTACACAATCTCTACTAGCTCACACTCTGCACACTCTGATCCACTGACCCTTCAAAGTAGCTCTGATACCATGTTGAATTTTCATAGCACGTGAGAATCTAGTTTGGATCTTAAAGTCTTTGTCACAAACACACTCAAATGCCACAACAATACTACTTTGCACAGTGGAATCTACACACATTAGTGAATCAACTAGTGCACGACCATTTTTAACTTTTAAAACCCACTACATATTATATTACAAGCTAGAATACAACAGTCTTGGGGCTCCATTGCTAGGGATATTGGCCCTTACATACAACCCTGATACAAGGGCACAACTAGGGCTTGGTGTCAACTGTCTATGATCACCAATCTACCATGAACAAGATACTCTTGATCTACTTGTTGAACCCCACAACCCTTTTAGTCCACGTACATTGAACACATCTGGTGGGTCCTCTTCCATCGCAACCTGTTGATCATTGCAACTGCAACTTCAGCTGCCCAACCTTCCACAATCAATAATTACAAATCCTTTTGTGTCACTGAACTTTGGCCCACTGATCTACCCACTAGTAGCCCTCCTACTCCATTACAATGACTGCTCATTGGGTCTTCTAGATCTGCCCTCTTTTGACTAAAGTATGCCCATCTGCAACTCTTGAACTAGGGCACCAACAATCTACCTCATAATAGTTCATGGCTCCTTTCATGACATTGTACTTGAGGTCTTCTTGACTGTTGCATATTTCATATGAGAATCTACGTTCACAACTTCATTTGTGAAAAAATCTCATGCTTCCTAATTTTCCCACTTGTCAAATCTCACCCTAGGGCCTCCAAAACTACCCTAACTCTGTGACAAATCAACTGCTTTTGTCACTCTCCTTAGGGCCACTAAATCTACCCATATAGTCACACCTGGACTGATATAGGGCTGCAAATACACTGCCCTTCATTCTGCAATTTGTACTTCAGATTACACAAATCTAGGGCTCGTAGGACTGCCCATTATTTGGCTCCTACACAGAACTTAGGGCACTATTGAACAACCACTAACAATCAACACCCTAATTGTTCTTAGGTCATCCTTCTCATCACATTAAACACATTCTTCTTGTCTACAAGTCATACCCAACACATTTGTCCTATTTGCACTTCTATCCAACATGGTTTGCGACCTCTTTTATTCTAATACATCTTCACAATCTTAGAGGAATGCAACCCTGCATATTGAGATAGCTTACCCTTTCCTTCGGGTCTGATCCCTCATACATGTGCACAAAATCTCGCTGCTTAGGAATGGAACTAGGGATCTAACTTGTTCTTGAAGAAACCCTCAACTAGGGCATATGGTCTATTGTCCCAAGCCCTTTAGGAAATCCCTCTCCACACTAGCAACAACCCTCTTTGGCTTCGACATACTTGGCAACCCTACCATAGACTTGACACAACTTCGGCCTCCTTTTTGTGTCGTTGTAACCTACAACAAGGTCTCGGTGTATACTTCAGGTTTGCAACTATCTTAAGTTCTTAACCATGCCTGGAACAACCCTTATCTCGGTGTTATTGGCCCTCCTACATCGGTGTTGTGTTTTGAGGCTTCTAGGGTGTCTTTTTGTGAGAAAATAGGCCTTACAACCTCCTCTTCTGAGGCTCGGCCCTCTCCAAAGTACTGCGGCGCTTCTCCTCTTACAAAACAAGGATCTCGACCCTGCCTTACTGAGCTTCTCGGTGTCCAAACTCTCCTTAAACTCGGCTGCCACTTGAGGATGGTTGCACTTGTGGATCAGGTTTGTCCTTCTCTAGTAGCCCTACTCGGCCTACTAGCTCAGCCTCTCCTTGGCTACATCTCGACCAGGGTCTTCTACCAAATGAGCTCCCTCACACTTTTTATTCACTAAGCTAGATCATAGGCCTCTTTTAAATAGCTTTTCCTTGAGCCTCTTAGGAACCCTCTAGATCTTAGGGTTTTAGTCCTCTTAAACCTTAGGAAATAATAATTTCTTTTTAGATTTTAAACCCCTTCTTGGGTCTAAAACCCCTCCGCTTGGGTTCTTAGCCCACAAAGCCTTTTGTGACCAAACTTCTCACAAACCCAACTCCTAGGCTTGTGGAGTACATCCCAAGTTACACAAATCAACAGTTTCATCATAAACCAACCGGTTAATTACCAACTCAACTGCAGACCCCACGTAACTTGTTTTTTGGCTTTGCTGAGTTTTTTTTAGGAAAACTAAGAGTTATTTCCCTCCAAAAACAGCCCCTCCAAGCCTTTAAAAGGATGTCTCCCCTCTCATTTGCCTCACACATCTCAAACCTGGCAATGTTGACAATCAATGGCAATGTTAAATTCTTTAAGTAAAAGTCATTTTCATCCATTTACTTAAATTTTTAACATTACCATGAAATGACTTAAGATGTTTGGGAGTGGTTTCGACCTCATTGGATTTCATATGAAGAAACTATATTTTTAGATATCACTCGAAATCCAATAGACTTAATCGTTTTCAAGATTCCAAGATTTATGGGATTGCAATGTTTCCAATTGATTCTATTATGCATGAGGATATGAGATTGGCATTTGATCAAGAGCATAAAGCCCTTTACGTACCTTGACATTGGTGGCATTGATTGTTGAACTTCATTGATGTTGGTGATATTGTTTGTTGAACTCTTTTACCATGGCGTTAACAAAATGTACCGTTCACTCAAAGGAAAATAATTGGTTAGGCATGATAGGCTTTTTCTACCATATTATAAGTTGAAGAGATGAACCCTTCACTCAAACCAAAATCATTGGTTAGGCATGTTAAACTTTTTCAATTTCTATCATATTATAAAGTTGAGCAATCCAAGTCTGAAGACTTTGAGCTAGATGATGTTTATGTAGCTCTTGTTGATGATCCCCATTTCTAGTAGTTCTAGATCAATGATGAGTTTCATGAGTTAGCATGTTGATCAGTGATTTGTAGTTTTGAAGTCTAGTTTTGAATGCTACTATTACTAGTACTGAGGTTGCAGAGGACTCTGGGGAGTCCATAAACTCTGAGCCAAATGATGTTTATGTAGCTCATGTTGATGATCCCATGTATAGTAGTGGTGATGTGTTAGATCATGATGAGTGATCGTGTTAATCACTAATATATAGACTTGGTGAGGAGTGTAGCATTGTTTATGGACTTTAGAGGCCATTTAAAGTCTCATTAATTATGTATTTTGTTGTTGATATGTATTGCACTCAATGCCATTTTGATATATTTACCTTTACAGGGTATATAGATGAGCAAACTCTATATATTTTGTCTTTATTGGTTTGGAATCGTGGTTTTAAATCTTAAAAATAGTTTTTTTCATTAAAATTTAGTTATTTCGTGTATTTTTTAAAACACTGTTTCATTGAGATCTGACCAATCCAGTTTTTCAAGTTCTGGTTTGAAAACTGGTTCCACAGGTGGACGGGTCTAGTCACCAGTTTTGGTTTTGAATACAATGCTAGTAGCTATCTTTTATCTCTAGCTCAAATTTAACAATTAGTTGCTCCTTTGATTTGAGGCTCCTTGGCTATTCGATATGATGACTACTACCTTTTGCTATTTGATATGACAAATTTGCTCCTTCATAATGGTGATGCTTTACTTGTGGGAAACAACAAAACTTGATAGCTCTTCTTTAACACTACAAACATAGTTTTCACCATCTCTATATTCTATTTCCCTTTGGAAATCTCCTTCACCACTTAACAATTCATGCAATTAGCAAAAATTGCAGCGCTATCTGTAGAAAATCCATGAAATTTTGCAACTGCTAATATGAACAATCTGAAACTAATTTATTTTCATATAGACACATAATTTCTCTACTTATTTGCAGCGGAATTGGAACAGAAATAACATAGTCACACAATATCAAAAACACAATTTTTCTACGAAACCCAACTGGGAAAACCCTTTGCTTAATTGAGAATTTTATTGATAGAAGAATGAGCAATAGATCTCTTACCAAAAATCTTGTTTCAATAAAAACCAATCTGGTTTTCTCTGCTTGTACTAAGCTGAAACACCTGCAAGCCTTTGATCCCTGCTTCCCTTTCCTTGCATGGTTGAGCTAGTATATCCTTGCGATGATTTCTCCTAAATCCTAGTGCAATAGAGGCTCCTATTATTTAGGAATTACTCCTAAATTCTAGCACAATCCTCAAGGAATTCCCCTCTATCAATCTGCCCTTCCCACCACCACCCTCTGCACAAACTCATGCTCTCTATTGCCTTGTCTCAACAACTCGTGCTCAGAAAACAACTGAATAATTTTGTGTCGTTCTCCTCCTTATAAGCTTTTCGAATAAGCTAAATCTGGCGTGTCATATTTTTGGAACTCAAACTAGTGATTGATGACTTAACTGAGCCTAACTAAGTCATGCAACTCGTCCATCCTCAATTTAAAACTTGAGACTCACTCGCCTGTCTTTTTCCAGAGATAAATTGCACTAGAAGACAACAAACTGAGCCTTCCACTCCTACATACCGGTCAAACTGCTTCATAATTGTCCTAACTTACAGGAATTCGTCTTGATTTTTAAGAATTCCTCCTAAATTTTAGGAACTTGTCCTAACTTTTAGGAACTTGTGCATGCTAAGGAAACCTGCTTCTTGGTCTCTTTGACTAAAGCACAAGTCAAAGAAGGACCTTTCTCACTACTATTTTCAACACTCCCTCTTAGCGAGGAAGGTGCTTCTAGAAGAACCTCACTCACCTAGATCTATCTCCAACACTATCGAGTTCTCCATTGCTGCAATTGTTCCCTATGAACTAGAAGAATTCCCCACTTTCTTCTACAAAAACTAAGATGAGACCTGTTCTTTCCCACCATGTTCTGCGAGTCCATCACTTTAGCCATAAGTGCCATGTACCCTATGTACCTCTATGGTTTCTTCCTATGGTTGTAAGTGATACTGGAAGATTCAACTTTCTTTGATCTCCCTTAACCAAATTCTCTACCCACTTGGCTCGAACTCTCCCTATAAAATCAGTCTCTGATTGAGTGGTTGCCTCCACTTGCACTGGGTTGTGGTCATCATCATCCTACTGGTCAACACTAATGGAGAATGTAACTAGTTTCGGTCTTCATAATTTGTACCATTATGTAAAAAGAAAAAGAAAATTATTATTATTTCTTTCTAGATAAGCATGTTCTTCATGCTTCTAGGTTTTTGATCCAAAGAGTCAAAGTCCTATTCTGGACCTATTATAAAAGACAAAGAAAAAGAAATTTTAAATGTAATTTTTGGGACAAAAACCCCTCTAAATGCCAAGTCATCCTACATGTCATGGACATGTCTATTCACACCCCTTCTAATCTATATAAATAGATGGTAGATGGAGCTCATTTGGACACACATACTTGGATGGTTTTGGTCTGAAATATCGCAAAGAAGATGGAGAAGATGAGGAAGGCCGAAGTCTAGAAGAAGATCTGCCATGGTACATCTTTTGTTGGTTTCTTGATGATGAATCTGCTAGAAGAAAGTAAATTTTGGCTTCACATCTAGAGGTGGATATTTATGTGGTTATGTGTCTTAGATATCTCATTTGATCTAATTCTATAAGAAGATATTTTTCTGGGTTTTCCCCTTGGAGGGGTTTTGCTTTGGCTTGGAGCCTATATCTTGTGTTCTATTTTCTTTTGTGATCTTCATGTTTTATGGTAATTTCTTGATGATGGAAGAAAAACAATAAAAAAATGTTAGCAATCTCACAAGTAATTATCATGTAATGGAGTATGTTAATAAAGTTGAACATCTCCTGATTTCCAACATGGTTTCAAAGAGTTGTTTGACGATGGAAGCCTGAAGATCACACTTTGTTCGCTTTTGATTCAAGACCTAATACAGTTTTGAAGAATCTCTCTCTATGTGAAAGAATCTTAATGGTATTCTGCAATGATTTCTGTGGAAAATAATCTCGAATATGGGATGAATCTCTATGGAAAAGTCCCTACAATATATATATATATATATATATATATATATATATATATTATATATATATTATATTACGGTGGTCTATATTATATCGTCTTTGTATGCTCACTTGACTCATTGATTCGCATACAGCGATGGACCTGTGGCTTATGCTCTTTTACAAAATGGCTCACATTATTTATGGCACATAGATCAGATCACATCGCTCTTTGTTTACATTACATTACGTAACAAAAGTATAATCTCTATGGCTCACAGTTCCTTGCTTTGGCATCAACAAACACATTCATATAACCTATGATTGTTGTGATTTCGCTTTAAAATATCTTTGTGGCTTTGATAGATCACTATCTCGACAGTCACTATGGTATTCCTCTAAGATGATTCGAATTACAGTGACATTCGTGTGGTAGTTGTGGTTCGCAATTTTTGATGAATCTGAAGTCACAAATACGCCACTGTATAATAACCCACGTCTGAAATTTGTTAATGATACAAGTTTGTGGGTCACAGTGTCTTATTTGACACCTTCTTTGGATATGGCTCGCTCAATCTGAAGTGCTCGTATTAATAGATGCAATCTCAATGTTTATAAGACGAAATGCTTGATATGTACAACTTTAGTTCTTGTAATTTGAAGAATCCCTTGGTATAGCTCGCATGATATGGGATCATAGAGATTTCACAACAATGGAATTGGTTATGGTACATGCATCAACGTATCATTGTGGCATTGTTGAAGCTGTATGGCATGCAATGATTGAACAATAGTTCACGATTCTCTTTATAAAATAATACATGCAATCATAAAGTTGACCTATTTGTGCAATAGGTCGTATACGCATACATGTAGCTTACGAGAGCACTGTAATCGGCTTTGACATTGCCATTGAATGCTTGATCTGTTGTTCGACTATAGCTTGGTTGCTAAGGGTCATACCACAGTGGATTGCATTTCATCACTCATACAATTTTTGAAACGTGTATATGCCGACACAATTTCCATACCAGGTTCAACTTTTATTCATATGGCATTGATCTATACTCATTGGCTCGATGACTTGCAAGGATTCCCAAAATGGGAAAAGTAGGAAGGCTCGTACATTCTGAGATTTGTATGAGGAGCATATGAAGAGACAGTATACGGTGACTAGCCCTCAAGTGACTTAGATTTTGACCTTGATGAAAGACAGTGATATGGTACATGAAAAGATGAACCTATCGATAGAAGAAGTTTGTGTCATCAAAAAGACAAGAACTTGTGTTCAAGCATCATTGACTCTTGACTATTAAAGAAGGACCGAATCTATGGAAGACAAAGGTACGCGTAATTTTTATGTGTTTTTAGAAATAGTCATTAGAAAGGGTTTATAAAGTAATTAGGGTTTTTGTAGCTAGGGTTTGTAGATTTTTCAATATTTTCTCATATCTAAGGTTTGTAACCCTAGATGGGACCTGGATTGGAAAATCCCTAGAAAGATGAAAACCTTAACCCTATTTCAATTGTTCACTCTATAGAAAAACCCTAGCTTTGAACATCTAGGATTTGCAGATAATTTGGGGTATATGGTAAACCCTAGTGAGGATTGAATTGGATAAACCCTAGGTTGTGACATCTAAACCCTAGGGCTAGTGTTTCTGCTAAAAGTAAGTCTTATCAAGGATAAGATCAAGGAAGTTAGGTTTTGTATTTAAAAACCCTAGGATTTCACCCCATGAGATACCTTAGAAACCCTAAATTGACAAAATTGGCATCATGCTCTTTTATTTGTATATTGTGCTTGGTTGTACTTATCAGTGAACACTGAGGGTACATAATAAAGGAAGCAAGACAAGAAGGATGGAAATGCAAACCAGTTCTTGTGCTTGTTAATGACTCGTTGAAAAAGATAAGCATGATGGAGAGAGGGAACTATAAGAACCTAGAGGGACAAGATGAATTCATAGGAATACATTGATGATATGAAGATGAAGCATGGCATTGTAAAGTTGCTTTGGACAAAATCATCTAGCTCTCAAAATTAAGAAGATTGCGACCACATTGCATATTAATGTTCATCCGAACATTTTCAAACATAATGTTGAGGTAGTCATTTTGTAAAGATGGATCATCAAGATCCTATAAGAACAATTATTTAAGAGGTTCTTGGAAGGATCATTATGACATGATTGGTATATATTCCATCTAAAATGGAAACAATACAGTTGAAGGATGAAGGAATGCAGATGGTCAAGTTGCAGTCTATCTTCGACAGATATAAGAAGCAGGCACATTTAAGTTCAATGGCTAGATGGTTGTATGAAAGCAAGGATTACATAAGATATTGATAAACATCAAGAATAATCTACAGAAGAAAGAGAGTTAACAATAACAACTCCAAGGAAGATATTGTAACTTGGTAATCAAGTTTGATCCTTGGGCACTTCGGTGTATAAAGAAAGATTCATACGGAGATGGATCATGTGAAAGGATGTTGATCTCGAAGATCTCAAGCAAATTGATGCTTTGATGAGAGGGCCTTCATGATAAGGTAAGTCTAATATTTTTGTTATTGGTTATTTGGTTAACATATTGCTTTGCTACCTAGAAGGATATTGCAGGAATACATGATGACAGTTGAGGCAAGTTCAACTGTATGGATTGAATATATGATTTTAGCAATTGAGATGTCAAGATGTGTTCATCTTGGGATTAAGAGGTAGCAGTGCAAGAAGATAACCTAAAAGTCTAGTATATGAGGAAGCTATGATTAGCGTGAAGTTTGGAAAGGCTCAATATAATGACTTCATTAATGATGACAAGATAAAAGTGACGTGCAAGATTGATGACTTGAACCCTGTCACAAGATGGAAGGAAGAAGATGGCTCCATGATGTTCAGAAAGGTCAAAGTTCACTCAGGATATGATGATGCAAAAAGGAGTCGTCCTAGTACCTACTGCTATTATGATCTCCATAGAAGAACATGTAGCTGATGGTGGGCACATCTCCCTAATTGAGAGGGAGCTTGGATATATTTCCTTTGTGTGTGGGGGAATGAATTTGTCCTCCCTGGTTGAGAGAGAGTGATGATGGGCATAGTTCTCTACTTCATGTGTCATGCACTAGGCCAAGACTAATAGTCGTACGTCTAGTGAAGGCCATGGAGAGAGAACAGGATCCAGAGGATTGGGTAAGCATCTGAGACTGGTACTCCTTGAGGATTTGGAATCCAAGATAGGGAAGTAATCTCGTGGACTGACACTCTTTGAGCATTGGACAGGGTATCCAAGACAAAAGTGGTTGAAGAAGACCAATATTCTTTAAGGATTGGGAATCCAAGACAAGAATAGTCCTTGAAGGACATACCTTGTGAACATCTAGATGGGGTATGTACCTTGAGAGGTAGTGTGGTGTCCCATGTAAAGCCTCCCAGTATTGTGCTCTCATCTTGTGAAAGTTTGTCATCAAGGCCTTGCTATGTTAACAATTTTGGTTATAATGATATGATGTTGATGCTTAAAGATGGCTTACCAATCCAACTCTTCTTATGAGAATATTTTAGTTTGAGAGTATCCATGTACTAGGTGTACAAATTATGAATACCTCCCTAGTTAATATGGAATGTTGGAGAATGTAACTAGTTTCGGTCTTCATAATTTGTACCATTATGCATTTTATGTAAAAAGAAAAAGAAAATTATTATTATTATTATTTCTTTCTAGATAAGCATGCTCTTCATGCTTCTAGGTTTTTGAGTCAAAGAGTCAAAGTCCTATTTTGGACCTATTATAAGAGAAAAAGAAAAAGAAATTTTAAATGTAATTTTTGGGACAAAAACCCCTCTAGATGTCAAGTCAGCCTTGCCCCAATGGACATGTCTATCCGCACCCCCTCTAATCTATATAAATAGAGGGTAGATGGAGCTCATTTGGACACACACACTGGATGGTTGTGGTCTGAAATATCAGAGAGAAGATGGAGAAGATGAGGAAGGTTGAAATCTGGAAGAAGATTTGCCATGGTACATCTTTTGTTGTTGGTTTCTTGATGATGAATCTACTGGAAGGAAGTTTCAGCTTGGCATCTAGAGGGGGAGATTTTTGTGGTTATGTGTCTTGGATATCTCATTTGATCTTATTGTATTAGAAGAGATTTTTCTGGGTTTTCCCCTTGGAGGGGTTTCACCTTGGCTTGGAGCCTATATCTTGCGTTCTATTGTCTTTTTTGATCTTCATGTTTTATGGTAATTGTTTCATGATGGAAGAAAAACAATAATAAAATACTAACAGTCTCACAAGTAATTATCATGTAATGGAAATTTGTTAATAATGTTGAAAATTCCCTGATTTCCAACAAGCCCAACTACCAACTAGCTTAGACTCAAATTGAGAAACTGGTTGCGGCTCCATCTTGAGAGCTCTATCCTGCTCCCACTCAACCACCACTTCTCTACTCTGAGCTCTCCCTGCCTTGCTTCTCAAGGCTACACTTGTCTCAAAGATCGTCAACTCGTAAGGTCTTCAACAAACCACCCACTAGCATTGATATGGCTGATCCAACATCGTTGTTGTTATGGACTTCTCGAATTGCCCTTTTATCAACCATATGGCTCCTTTCATCCGCTGAAATAGGGCTTCCATTCGAATATGCCTCCTAACAACGCATTACTCCTTCCATGAACATTGTACTTGAGGTCTTCAACAAGGCTTGCTTCTCACAGCAGATAAGTACATCTACCCACTGCATACTCGTACATGAGAAACATTGATCACAACTTCGTTTGTGAACAGTACTCTACTGCCTTCACACACTGTCTTAGCTATTCCAAGATAATTGTCATAAGGCCTTCTGAATCTACCCACTTGTCCACCTATTCACTTCAGAATGTTGATCCTAGGGCCTAAATCAACTAGCCCTTTCATCACAAATTTGATCCTTCAAGCCTCTGAACTGGGGTTGTTGACTTTCTGAGCAATTAGGGAGAAATTTCCCTAGAAATCACTTTATATGATTAAACCCATTCGCCCTTGAAGTGAATTATTTCTCAAGAGAAAATTATTTTTCATAAGAGCAAAAGTTATTTCAAAAATATTTTATAAAGCAACTAGGCATGTGCAAAATAAAATCACTTAAGTGATTCAATTAGATATGTGAAAAATTTAACATGGTATCAGAGTTGTGGTGAAGATAAGCTCAAGAACAGTAAGTTGAAGGCAATTATCTGTTGAAAGACCTTATTTGTTGCTCAAAATACAACAGTGGATTAGTTTAGATGGCTACATCCCTCTTCAAGGAAAACGAGAAATTGGCAGGGGCTTCAAATTATGTTACTTCTGCTTGGAAACTCAAGCTGGACACCAACTTGGATGGAGAAGATTTTCTAGAGTATATCTAAGGAGGTGTACCCCAACCTCCTGAAAAAGTCTTTGTTGTTGCTAAAGCAAGATACAAGAAAGGTGAGATCAAAGCCCGCAAAAGTATTATTGATTCTTTGAAAGACCATCTTCTTACTTGTATCTCCAAACTAAAGACATCTAAGGAAATGTATGACAAGATTGTTGGCATGTTTGAAGTCCAAAATCTAATTCACGTCCTTCACCTGAAGAAACAACTCAAAGATATCAAATTGAATAAGGGAGAATCTATTTAGTCTTATTTTATAAGGAGTAGTGAACTCAAGGACCAAATTTTGTCTGTTGGCAAGCCCCTATTTGATAGGGAATTGGTAAACATAGCCCTTGATGGACTTCCTACAGCTTGGGAAGTATTCATTACTACTATCAGCAATAACAATGTTTTGCCAACTTTTAATGAATTGATCGGAAGATGCAAGCAAGAAGAATCAAGGATGATTTCAAGGGGCGAAATTTAGAGACATGAAGAAGGAGAACCATCTGCCTTCGTTGCACAAGCAAAGAAGAAGAAAGGAAAGAGAAAATCTTCTAAGCCAAAGTCCAAACCCAATTTTTTCGAGAAGAGCATGAGGAATGTTGAATGCTTTAACTATCACAAGCATGGGCACTATGCTCGAGATTGTCCAAAAAGAAGATCCTTTTATAATCAAAGGAGTAGCAGCGACTACAATAATCAATCTCCTAATCGAAAAAGGAGAAATTATGGAGGAAGAAGATATCAAGGAAGAAGCAATGCTCGCAGTGATTGTGATCAAGAGCCTCGTCCTCAAAAGAGATACAGAAATACAAGGTATGAAAATAATGTTGTTGCTTCTCAATTTTAGTACTTTCTGATTTCAGCTTTGTCTAGTGCTTCTCCTCCAGATTCTTTAGATAGTTGGTTAGTGGATTGTGGTGACTCTAGGCACTTCTCTGGTTATAAAGAAGTCCTCTCTAATTTGGTTGAGAGGGAGACTGGTTTAAGCATTATCCTTGGAGATACCACTGCATACCCTGTAAAAGGGTTTGGTTCAGTTTCTTTTCATTTGGATCTTGGAGAAACTATTCATTTTCAAGATGTTTTATATGTACCTGGTCTAAAGAAAAATCTTGTATATATATCTACTCTAGAAGATAAAGGAATGAAGGTGGTTTTATAAAAGGAAAGGTGTTAACCTGGCTAGAGAAAACAAACATGAGAAATGCTTTTACTCTTGGATCGAGAGTCGAAGGGCTTTACAAGGTCAATGGGAGACCTATTAAAGTTATGGCTCAAGAATGCAATTTCAATCAGATCAAGTTATGTCACTGCAGATTTGCTCATCTTCATTATAAGACACTGCACAAAGTAAAGAAGATAGTTTATGGAATGCCAGAAATTCAATCCAAACATGATGGTGTTTGCCCTGGTTGTGAAAGTGGAAAGAAAACGAAAGGGCCTTTTCGCTCTAGAAGTACCAAATCTCATGGCATCCTGCAGCTAATTCATTCAGAATTGTGAGGACCTCTGGCAGTGACATCCATAGGTGGATATTTGTATTATATCACCTTTGTGGATGATTTCTCTAAAAAAACGTTGATATACATTCTAAAGCACAAAGATGAGCCTTTGATATGTTTGAAAATTCCAAAGTATTGGTTGAAAACCAAACTGAAAAGAAAATCAAAGTCTCTAGATCATATAATGGAGGAGAATTCATTTCAAATGAATTCATTGACTTTTGCAGAGAAGTCGGTATCAAGAAAGAGACCATTGTGCCATATAATCTTGAACAGAATGGTGTGGCAGAAAGAAAGAATAGAACTATCATGGAGGTTGCTCGTGCCATGTTACATGATCAGAATGTGTCAAAGTTCATATGGAGAGAAGTTTCCAACACTATCATATATGTACATAACAAGACTCCTCATCGAGCATTATATGACAAGACTCTTGAAGAAGTATTCATAGGCAAGAAACCCGATGTCAGTCATTTAAGGATCTTTGGTTGTCCTGTTTATTTTCATGTACCAAAAGAAAAGAGGAACAAGCTTGAGGCTTCAAGTAAGAAAGGTATGTTTGTGGGCTATTGTAAAAATTCTAAAGCATTTAGAATTTATATACCTGGTCAAAGAATAATAGACTTCAGCAGAGATGTACATTTGATGAAGATGCAGCTCTTGAAAAAGTAAGACATAGTCATCCTTCTATCTCTTCTAAAGAAACAAATGATGATGTGGATCCCTCTACTCATGAACCTAATCATGGTATGTTTGTGGGCTATTGTGAAGATTCTAAAGCATTTAGAATTTATATACCTAGTCAAAGAACAATAGACTTCAGCAGAGATGTACATATGATGAAGATGCAGCTCTTGAAAAAGTAAGACATAGTCCTCCTTCTATCTCTTTTAAAGAAACAAATGATGATGTGGATCCCTCTACTCATGAACCTAATCATGAGGACCTAGATGAACCTTTGAGCCTATGGATCCATTAGATCCTCCTCCATATAGGAAAAGGCCTCTATCCTCCTCCATATAGGAAAAGGCCTCTATGGCTTCGTGATACTCTACAGGATGTTGAAAAACCTATTTCTCCCAGGGGCACTTTTAGAGAAAGCAAGAAGCCCAGTCGATATCAACATTATGTTGTTGCTATGATAGATGAGTTCTATCATACAGAGTGAATCTCAATCATTTGAATAAGCAAAAAAGCACCAAGTATGGAAGGAAGCCATGACAGAAGAATATGAATCCATTATGCAAAATGATGTATGGGCATTGGGAAGTTGTTCCTAGACCTCAAGGCAAATCAGTTGTTACTTCAAAGTCGTTGTTCAAAATAAAACATGGCATGAATGGCAATATTGAAAAATATAAAGCAAGGTTTGTGGCTCAAGGATTCTCTCAGAAAGAGGGAATTGATTATGAAGACATCTTTTCTCTTGTTGCTTGCTATACCACCTTTCGCTCTATTATTGCTTTAGCTACTAGTCAAGGGTGGACTCTCCATCAAATGGATGTCAAGATCACTTTTCTCCATGGTGCTATTCAGGACGAAGTATATGTTGAACAACCTCAAGGCTTTGAGGTACATGACAGAAGAACCCATGTATGTAGATTGAAGAAAGTGCTCTATGGCTTAAAGCAAGCCCCCAAGGCTTGGTATTCTCACATTGACAACTATTTAGTAAAGTTGGGATTAACGAGGAGCAATGTTGATCCAAACCTTTACTTCAAAATTGTACAAGGTATGCCTTTGATTTTGGTATTATATGTTGACGATTTGTTTTTGACAGGTAATGAACTTCTGATGATTCAATGTAAGAGGGAGCTTGCCTCTAAATTTGAAATGAAAGACCTTGGGATGATGCACTTCTTTTTGGGCCTGGAGGTTTGGTAGAGACTTGGCGAAATTATTCTCTCCCAAGGGAAGTATGTTGTAAAGCTATTGGAAAGGTTTGGAATGGTAGAGTGCAAATCCATGAACACTCCCATGGAGATGAACTTCAAGAAACTCTATGGTGATGAAGCTGGACCTGATTTATCTGATCCATCTAAGTATCATCAATTGATTGGAGCATTGATGTTCCTAACTTCCTAGTGAACACTCGTCCTGATATTTGCTATGTTGTAAACACCTTGAGTCAATTCATGACCAAGCCTTTAATAATCATTAGGTTGTTGCTAAGCATGTGCTTAGATATTTGTATGAGACAATTAATTTTGGTCTTCTATATATTGTTGGCAACATAAAGTTGCATTGTTATACTGATGTTGACTGGGCAGGCAACATTGTGGATAGAAAAAGCACTTCAAGATGTTTCAGTTTGGGATATGCCATGATCTCTTAGATGAGCAAGATATAGAAATTAGTTGCTCTCAGTTCCACATAAGCTGAGTATATTGTTGCTAGCTTAGCTAGTTGTGAAGTTGTCTAGTTAAAAAAACTCTTTGGAGAGTTATTTGAGCAAGTCTTGGATACTATAGTGATATTTTGTGATAATATGAGTGGGATCTGATTGTTTGAGAATCTCGTATTTCATGACAGGTCCAAGCACATTGAAATCAATTATCATTTCATTCGAGACATGGTATAGAGAGGAGCAGTGAGACTCCACCATATTCAAACTGATGAGTGGATTGTTGATATACTTACCAAAGCATTGCCAAAGAAGAAATTTCTAGTCTTCAAAGATATACTTGGATTAAGGGATGTACCCCTTTCAGGTCTGTGACCCAGCTAATCAAGAACACTGAGATGTGTGCTCTTCCCCCCTAGTTGAGTTCCCAGGGATGAGGAATTGAGCTAGTGAGCTCCTGGGTATGAGGGACCACCAATCAGGGGTATGCTCCAGTCATGCATTTTGTTTCCCACCCATCTGGCCAATGGGTGTTGGCAACTTGAGATCGGATGGCGATCCTTACCAGTCATGGTAAGTTGTATCTCGCTTAAGTTCGAAGACCGCTTGTGTTCTTGAACATGGATTCTTAGCCTTTGAGATGAGCTATTGTGGATTGTTAGCCTTTGAGCTAAGCTATTGTGGATTCTTAGCCTATGTGTTGAGCTATTATAGTTTCTTAGTCTTATTGACTGAGCGGTATTCATTCAAGGTGGTAGCATGAGTCTCCTCGATGGTATTTGTTCTAGGTTGTAGCATGTGACTCAGAAGCGCATTTGGCTCCCCAATGATTATTTGGACCAGGTTGAAGCTTGAGACTCCCTAGTGAAGTTTTCTTAGCCTTTATTTGGCTGAGCTTGGATTCAGGGTGGTAGCAATAGCTCCCCTACCATGAGTATTCTTCTTTAGATTCGAGAATGTCCAACATGAGCCCTGATGATTTGACAGGTACAACAGTGTTGGCTTTATTGATGGAAATTCCTCCCTAGTTGAGAGGGAGTGATGAATTTTTGAGTAACTAGGGAGAAATTTCCCTAGAAATCACTTTATGTGATTAACCCCTTTCACCCTTGAAGCGAATTATTTCTCAAGAGCAAGTTATTTTTCATAAGAGCAAAAGTTATTTCAAAAATATTTTTATAAATCAATTAGACATGTGCAAAATAAAATCACTTAGGTGATTCAATTAGACATGTGCAAAATTTAACAGGTGCCCATAATATTATTGTTCAAACACTCCTATAAACGGACCGCTTCACTGTTACTTCCAGCACACTACTTGTGCTAGATCAATCCCTCATTGTTCATGTCATACTAGCCCTTCCTATTGTTCTTCCAGATCACACCACCGTGCAATAATCTGAGCACATTCGACCCTCTTTAGGAACATATATACCACAGAACTCCGCGTCCAATCCTAAGGTATTGCGGCATCTTATCTCAGGTCTGCTCCAGCATATAAATTACCTCATAGGGTCTCAGCTCTCTAGTCTTTAGCACATAAATACAGTGACTATAACAGAGTCTGAACAGTCTTCAAACTTGGGTTAGTATGAATATAACCAGCCCTAACTAGGGCTCTTGAACTAGCCCTCTAACAGCAGTAAGACAATCTTCTTCTACTGTACTTAGGGCTCACATACATAGCCCTCTTATCAGTGATAAGTTTGCTACTTATCCACTAAACTAGGGTTATGGTCGCTGTTGTTCAAACTCATCAAACCCTCATCATCTAGCATTCAATCAACATAAAAGAGTAATTTATTTATCTCATTGTCCTCAGCTGATATAACCACAATTCTGAGCATACATGATTGTAATCCACATCCAAGTTACAGTTCGGACCTAGGGAAGGTTCAGGCCTGCGGCTACCTCCAAATCTGTGGATAACCAGTCACCCAACCTGTGTGCTAACTCCTCCAACTAGCCCGTAATCCCTGCACTGTCATGGAGAGAACTTCGGCCCTTTCCCGACCTCTATGTCTAGCCCAGAACAGAGGTCATGACCTTCTTTTCTCTCACACAAAAACTCTGCGGCTTGATCACAGAATTGTCACACTTCAAACAACTATGCCCCGAACATCTTTGCACAGGTCTCCTATGGTCAATTTTCCAGAACTTGAGGCAAAAACAAAACTAGAAAATTTGTCCTTATCTTCTTCCTGGCTTGGCTTCACTTGAGATCTGCGGTTGCTTCAGGTACCTCCTTTCATTTGATCAAATACACTTGTGATGTCACAAAAATTGCTGCCCAAAAAAACTTTAGGATAGTCTTCTTCCAACTACATTCTCCATGTGTTGGTCTGGATTCTCTTCACTGCTCAAATACCATGTAGAAAATCCACAAAAAATCTGATATGCTTGAATGAACAAATCTGAAACTAACTTGTAACTCAAGACACAGAATTTTCTGTACTTTAATTTGCAGTGGAATAGGAACAGAAATAACAGTCACACAATATCAAAAACACAATTTTTCTATGGAATCCAACTGGGAAAACCCTCTGCTTGATTGAGAATTTTATTGATAGAAGAATGAGCAATAGATCTCTTACAAAAACAATGTTTCAATAGAAGCCAATCTAGTTATCTCTGCTTGTACTAAGCTGAAGCACCTGCAAGACTCTGATCCCTGCTTCCCTTTCCTTGCCTGGCTGAGCTCCTATTTCCTTGCGCTAATTTCTCCTAAATCCTAGCGCAATAGAAGATCCTATTATTTAGGAATTACTCCTAAATTCTAGCACGTTCCTCAAGGAATTCTCCTCCATCAATCTGCCCCTCCCACCACAAGCTCCTACACAAACTCGTGCTATCTATCGCCTTGTCTCACTAACTCATGCTCACAAAACAATTGAATAATTTTGTGCCTTGGTACCCTCCTTACAAGCTTTTTGAATAGGCTAAATCTGGCAAGTTATATTTTTCGGACTCAAACTAGTGATTGATGAGTTAACCGAGTCTAACTGACTCATGCAACTCATCCATCCTCAATTTAGAACTTGAGACTCACTCGCTTGTCTTTTTCCAAAGATAACTCGCACTAGAAGACAACAAATTGAGCCTTCCACTTCCGCATATCAGTGAAACTGCTTCATGAACTGTCCTAGCTTATAGGAATTCGTCCTGAGTTTTAGGAATTCACCCTAGATTTTAGGAACTCGTCCTAACTTTTAGGAACTCGTGCATGCTAAGGAAAATTGCTTCTTGGTCTCTTTGATTAAGGCACAAATGAAAGGAGGACCTTTCTCGCCATTATTTTCAACACTATCTAGTGGCAGCTGTGAGCAATAACTCTTCTCCACGTGATTCATTATGATCTAACGACTACTTCTCATTGATATGATGACTCCCTATCCATGCTACAACTTCTTCAAATGGTGGCAAGGAGGCCTTCTATCTTTCATATACTCGACGTGAAGAAGTATAGCAACGTCAAACTTCAATGGTTGTAGCCTCTTGATATAAAGCCTCTCTCTTACCCTACTTCAACACCTGGCCACAAGTAATGGATAATCGACCATATTAATTATTGGCTAGACACTAGTCTCTTTCAATGAGCATTGTCAGAATTTGGTAATACTATCACGCCTTTCTAATTCTCTAAATCAGCATGTGATACAAGAGAACATAGTACTTAGCTTTTCAAGGAAAACCATGCTCTCCTACTCTAATACCATATTACTAAATGTACTAGATCACTAAATGACAAAGCACTAGTTAGGGATTAGTGAAGAAGCAAACCATGTGAAACAAATGAACACAATATTATATTACAGAAATACTTCACACTATTGCAATGAGATTCACCTCCCTTATAGAGAGTTTGAGGGGTCTCGTTTCTCCAACACCCTAAAAGCTAGTAATAATTAAAACCCTAACTTTTATAGCACAAGTCACTAAGGTGACTTCAATAGACATGTAAGCCTTATACTCTCGTATTCCCCAAGATATTCCCAATAGCAAGTAGAATCACCATCACAAATAGAATATTGCCTATTTCTCTCTTATTTAGGGTATGGTTTCTATAGGGGAAACAGGGAGGAAAGAGTCACCCACTAGTTTCATAGGATATTTGCACTTATTAAAGGTTGTAGGGCTCCATCCAAATGATCTATTAACCTAGAGGCAATGTTGATAGCTAATTGTATCATATGAGCAATGAATTTGAAGCCCTCTTGACAAGTATGGAGCATGATTTCATAATACTACTCATGTACGACATTGATTTTGTAATGCTACTCAAATATGGAGCATGACAAGTCTATTGGAGATCTATGATAAAGTTTTTAGAGTTGCTAAATTCAAAGAATCAAACTTTTGTCTCAACTATCCTCAAGGGAATTTAGAAGGCTTGGCAATTTGTGTATGAAGCACTCCAATAGAAATCGACTCCAAAAGTGAATGGGATCTAACAACTAAGATGCTAGTTCCATTTTTGTAGGAAAGACTCCACTCTCACATCTCACAGACTTGAACTCTCAAGAGGCGCCTCCATCCACAACAATAGACAAGGCCTCAAGAAATGAAAGCAAAAGCTTTCCACAACAATGAGGACACCATCACAACTAATAGAATTTGGGACCTCTTGAATAGCTTGGTCTAAGTTGTAGGTACTTTGTTTTAGTTGTGAAGTAAGTTTGCATTGAAGTATTACATGGTGTAAGAAGTAAGACTATATTGTTGATTTAAATTAAGAACTTTCTGATCTGTTTTAATCGCTTCTTTCTGCTTTTTGTATAGATGAGCATTTTGAATATGGACAATTATGCAAATAACTAGCTTGGTCTAAGTTGTAGGTACTTCGTTTTAGTTTTAAACTAAGTTTGAATTGAAGTATTACGTTGTTTAAGAAGTAAGAATATATTGTTGATTTAAGACATAAACTTTCCATCAGTATTAATTGCTTCTTTTTGCTTTTTATATAGATGACCATATGGACTATGAACAATTATGTAGATAACTAGCATCTAAACATTATGTAATGTTAACCTCATTAAATACAATTGCCTTCAATGAGGCCTAGCTACCACCTCTCTCTATAGTATATTGTCAAAGCAAAGGCCTTACCTCTTCATCCACTCAATTTTAAGTCTAGGCTAAGAATGTTCTTACTCTAGCTGACAAAGGTTTGAAAAAGCCACTAGTTGTTTGAAATTAAGCTTTCACTTGCCCACTTATGAAGATCCTACTAGGAAAGTAGACTTCTAAACCATAGAACAGCACCCTTTCATTTGGGAAACCACATCCTTTTCATGTCCAATCATCTTCTTCATTGTCACTTAAAAGCTAGTTGGGTTAACAACCTTGAGATTATCCAAAACAGAAGGTTTCAAACATTATATAAGTGTGCCTAGGTTCCTATCATTCTCTAACTAGAAAAGATAATATTTTGAACTGACATGCACCTTCCTCAATTAACCTACTTGTTTGAGGTGCTTCAAGTCAAAAAAATAATCATTTGATATCTTCAATCAGATATGAAAGTAATTTCTTTGGATAAGTCATCTTAAATCAAAATTTATAACAACAAATCTTCAACATCAAAATTAACCTCGTGCCATCATTCATAAGCAACTTTTTATAGGTGGATGATTGTAAACCATATGTTCTCCCACTCGAACATTGTGTTGATCCTAAAATCTTGATTCAATTTATAAATCCACATTATTTCATGTAGTTCCTCATTTAATCTAGGAATCTCAATATTTTACATGGATGTATGACATCTCTAGGATTTAAGCTCATCTTAGGCCATTACAACACATAGTAATCCTCCAAGTATTGTCATACATGTCAAAACTAGTCCCCAATATATTTATAAAGCCTTTTCAAGGCATTATCTTGGCCACTGCCTTCTGGTCCATCCTTGTTCTCATGGATTCACACATTTTCCTCTAGTTTTCCATTCCTTGATTGATGATGGTATTAGATTTTTTGAGAGATTCTTATGTTGTTAAATTCAGCTATATAACGAAAATGATAGTATAGTCTCCATTCTTTCATTTCTTCTTCCCCTCCTTACATACCCATACTAAGCAGGAGAAGTACCATGAAGTCCTCCTTCCAGTGACTGCCTATTTTTTCATAGTATATTTCTGTAGATAGTTGAGTTCGCAGTGTGTTTCTGTAGATAGTGACTAGTCGGCTATAGGGTTTTTGAGATTCCAATCCTAGGACTTGTGATTTAATTTCATCCTTACAAGGGTTTTTCATGTTGAACTTTCAATCAGGAATGATATAAACCTTCAATGTAGTTATTCTTACACTCTAATACCAATTTGTTATGATCCTAAAATCGAGTTTACAATCGTGTGCTCACAAATATCCAAAAGCTATATTTAGAAAAATAAAATTGAACATAACTACATATATTATACTACCATTATCTAGAAATGATAAATAGTGAATAGATAATAGTTCCAAAATTGTAATGAGAAATTCAACCACAATAAGCTAAAGCTACAATATATCCAGTACTTCAGAGTTTAGACATGTTAAGATTCATGAGTGGACCACCCTCCAAATCAATCATTGGACTAATCCATTTATGAGTTATTTTGCAAAGTAGAAAAATCATAAAAGACGATTATGGATAAAGGAAGCTCCCCGAAAATAGTAACCATAAGACATGAATTTGCTACAGAGTTGAGAAATCACCCATGGGGACCAACTATGCAAAAAAGACAACATGCAAAGTAGACAACATAAAAGTTGGGACCCTATAGTTACAAGAAGTAAAAGCAAATCAACCTCGAGATTCGAGAATAGAATGCAATAAAAAAAGGACTACAAGGTCACTAAAGGTAACTGAACCAGCCTCAACAACTACTATAGTGTTGTTACAACGTAGAAAACTATCACCATCATAATATGCTGACAAAAACTGAGATTACAGCAAAAAATACCTAAAATAAAATAAATATCACAAAATATTCAACAAATAGCCACAATAATCAGAAAATAACCTAAACATTATCAATCATGCACAAGGCACTTGATGTGCACTTGAAACATAAATAAACAATATCCACACTATTTTTTATATATAAAGACAAATATATGCCAAACCAAATAGTAAGTAGATAAGCAAATAAAATTCAAAGGATGCACAACTAAAAATCAAATATAATGAGCAGCATACTACATATCAAAGACATTAGGGAAGCACAATGCTGCGAAAGAGAGAACACTTTAAATGAAGAGAAAGTAAAATAATACAGAACTAAAATCTGATGAACATAAGGAAACAGTACCACCTTTCAATACAAAATGGCATGTGCACACACCATACAAAATGACAGCATAGCATGACATGCCAAGTAATAATGAATGAGAACTAAAACAAATTAGTATTGTAAATTTTGACAAGACGACTAGCAATCAATAACAATTAATACAAATATTTGAAATATCATGGTCCTAGGAATACTTGTATAAATATATAGTATGTCAAATTGGAACCAGACCCACATGAGGTCCAACCGATGACTAATGATCAATAACAATTAATACAAATTAATATTTGAAATACTATGCTCCTACAAACACTGGTATAAATAAATAGTATGTCTGGGGCAGCAGGAGCAGGGGGGTGGTTCTTTGCCTCGGAGGACAAGTGGCACTTTCTTATGCTTGGAGTTTGGGTGTGGGAAAGAATAAACAAGCAGAAGCCTATGGTCTTCTACAAGGTATAATTCAAGCGAAGTCTCTAAAGATTCAAAAATTCTTTATTGTTGAAGATTCTAAAAATATCATATCCTATCTTCTTAAGAATTCTAGTCCTAAAGATATAAGATTAAAATCCATTCAACAAAGAATAAGGCTCCTCCTGAATCAAGCTATAGAATACTCTGTTTTTCATGTATTAAGGCTAAACAATCAACAGGCAGATCAAATGACAAACCAAGGAACCAAGAAGGAAGCTGGAACCTTGATAATAAATGATACACCCCAATACCTTAATATATTTGATATGCATAAATCAAACCACTTAATTCATAGTCTCCGAGCATCCTTGAGCGGAAGTACAAAGCATGCAAAGGTACAGTCAGTAGTTGTATATAAGTAGCAGGGGAATTTCGTCCAACCACGGAAGCAGAGCAATGTAATGGCTGAGGGGAGAATGACACAAGGGGAGATTATCATTATGCATGACTAGAATTTGCAAGGGCCTCCATTCCATGTATCAGGCATGGATGGGTGTTATATAATAAAAGGATCCGTCATCATCAAGTAAATTCGGTTGGGTAGTGGATTGGCAAGTACAAAATCCCTTAATTCTGTGATGTGCAAGCTGTGAAAAGTGTGGGATCAGTCGATCCATGGAAGACAATGGCTGAAAATTGCAGCTCACTTCATTTGTTATAATTGTAGTATGAGACTCTTGGCGGAGAAAGGGCAATCCTTTTTAGTGCACTCTAAGGAAATAAGGGAGGTGGTTCCTTGTGAAATTGAAGCTCCATTCGCGAGGAAGATCTCCAAATAGTTTAGGGTTGAAAAGATACAGGGACACTCTTTGCATTGGGTGTTTGGTGTTGTGCTTTCGAAACTCACTTGTTGGAATAGATCAGGCTGCCAGGTAGCATTGCACTAACAACGACAACCAGGAGAGGGAATGGAGTTGGAGTGTTTCAATTGCATATGGCGCATAGGAAAGGAGCAAGGGGGTCAGAACAAAAAGCATGGGAAGAAGAGGTAAGTAACTTCAAAACGAGATATGGCAACTTTAGATACGTCATAATCAAACTGTCTCAAGTCTATCCTATGCTTTGGAGAAGATCATGGAGCACAGCACTCAATTTCAGAGAACAGATGAAGAAATGGCTGGCATACGTCAACGAGTTGAGCATCGTCAACAAAGCATGGATCAGATTTAGGAAACGTCTCCTTCCTCAGGCAATTCAACAAGTAACAGCATCCTAGGTATCCCTGATCTCAACGTTTTTGTTCCTAGTTTGAACAATGAAGAAATTTTGATCGAAGGCACCCAAAGTGATGGAGGCCCTCAAATTAAAATTAATAGTAAATATATGCAAGTCAGATGTTGTAGACTTCTAGGCTCTTTTTGGAGGATATACCTCCAGTTGTTTTAAAATATTGGTACACTGGAGTCTGGACTTCCCTTCTTTTTGAACAGAGGCAGCAAAAAGAGAATGATAGAAGCAGCCTGATATGTAACCTTTTTTGTACTCTGTTGTATTCTTGCGCCCCCAAGCACAGATTTCTAATATAAATATTTAATGTTCTTATTAGAAAAATAAATAAATAAATAGTATGTCAACTTGGAACTAGAGTCTAGACCCACATGAGTACTAAGTGAGTATTCATATATATAATAGACTAAATTGATGAAATGCCAAAATGTCTAGAAATGTCCGAAATGGGCATGACCCGAAACACAACACCCGAAAAATTGAAACACCGACTGAAACATCACACACACATACTCACACATTATTTTTACAATTGAGTTAATACAACGTTATTTTGCAAGCCAAAAAAGAATGAGACACATAAATGACATTTTAGAAGGAAAACCAAGTCACAAATGATTATATAATGCAAAAATCCAAAACTAGCCTTTATAGATGAGGTTGTACATCGAAGGTTCCAAAATCAGACTTTATACATGAGCCTATATGTGCTAAAACTGAAACAAAACATGAGCTAAAGACAATGATCAGCTACATTAACATATCATTCATCATAAAAATCCTCATTCTCATTGACAAAAATAAACAGAATGTTTGTTCAGCAAAAGAAGCAACTCCTCTAGTACTTGCATTTGCATTTCCATTGGTACTAATATTAAGAGCAACAAGAGAAAGCAGTCTGGAAATTCTACTTCCACATCTCAATCTTTATGAGGTCCATGTTGAGAAATCAATGCTAATAGTAATTAGGGTTTGATTCCTCTTCTTTGATAATTACTTGTGAATTATGTTGGCTTCTTTTACTTCTTTATTATATTATGTTTCATCAAGCAATTACCAATTTATGTGTATATGAAGATCACAAGAACAAGAGACACAAGATGTAGGCAGACAACCAAGGCAAAACCCCTATAAGGGGAAAACCCATTCAAAACACTTCCTTCAGTAGATTTAAAGATGAGATGAGAGTCCAAGACTCTTTTGATCTAGACACAGACTTCCTCCAATCACCAAGTCAGCCCTTTCTTCTTCTCCAAGTGTTGTTCTCCCCGTAGCAACTTCGACCTAGAATTTCGACCTGGCAACAATAGAATTTTGGCCTCCCCAGCGGCAGAACTTCGACCCCAGCAAGTGAACTTTGACCTACCGTAGAATTCATAATTTTGGCCCCAGCAATAGCCCAGTAACTTCGCACATGTGAGAGAAAGATAACCCAAAACTTCGACTTTGTCTTTTTTTTTGCAATCCTCTTCCTCTTGGAATTTTGCACATTTCTTTTTCTCTTTTTCTTGTGTATCGAACTTGTTGAGTGGTGAGCAAATGGATCGAATTGCTTGTCTATATATAGCCTCTTTTGTGGGTTGAATTACCCTAATGTAGGCCGACTTCATCATCATAGGGCCGACTTGGTGTGGAGGTGTCAAATGACCTATTTGACTCAAAAATAATCCCTTTTCCATGATACAAAAGCCCAAGAAGGGTCTAATAAAATTGACAAAGACTCTATTGACTCAATATAAAACCTAGAAGCCTACAATGGAGGCTTTGACCTATAAACATGATGACCCAAGCATGCAACCCATGCTTTAATAAGTCATAAAAAAAAATATTTTTGACAAATAAATTACATTATACAATTATGAAGACCGAACCTAGCTACATTTTTCAACACTCCCTCTTAACTAGGGAGATATTCATATATATATATATATATAGGTTCATGGAAGATCTCAAAAACACAAAAACACATGAACTACAAAGAGTTCAAGCACACTCAGTGCCACAGACTAGATACTTGACTAGGGTTATCTATCTAGGTGGGACTAAGATGGACTAAAGTTTTCAGCCAGTCTAGGTACCATCGAACTTACTAACTAACCATCAACCCAGGGATCTAGGTCTGTATCCAAGGTCAAAGCTCCAAGACCAATGCCACCCTCCCTTCTTCGGGACCAGGACATCAAACACACATAGGCCAGCCAGATGTCCTCCCAAGCATCCACCATTAGATGCTTCATCTCTCTTTATCAACTAAACCAACAATATCAACCAAACCAAGCATGCTTCTAAAATACTCAAACTTTTGATTTGGAAGAGACTTTGTCAACACATCAGCTACATATTCATCTATTGGAATATATTGTAGCTTTATGACCCCATCTTGTACCAAACTTCTAATGTAGTGTTACTTGTTGTTGATATGCTTCGTCTTTGCATGGAATACAGGGTTTTCCGACATCTTGATGTTCCTTTGATTATCACAATTTATTATAGTAGGATCTAGAGGCTTTACAAACAAATCTAACAAGACTTTTCTCAATCAAACAACTTCCTTTCCTACTTCACATAGTGATTTTTCCATCGATCTCACTGCCACCCCAATCTAAATCTGTGAAATCGGTTAACTTAAATTCCTTTCCATCATATTTTAGGCAGTGATGTATAATGCCATGGAAATATCTAAGAGTATGCTTAGCAGTTATCCAATGGTCATGACGAGGCTCCAACTGAAATTGAATAAGAATATTTATAGCAAAACATATAGCAGGTCTTGTATTTACCATATACATTAGAGAGCCCACCAACTTACAATAGTTAGTAGGATTGATGAGACTGGAGTCAGAGCTTCTCAACTTCTTGAGATTAGTGATCATGGGAGTAGTCATAGGCTTGGAATCCATCACACCAAATTTCTATAAAATCTTCATTATGTATTTACCTTGACCCAGATATATTTCTCCAAGTTTCTACCAAACTTCCAAACCTAAGTAATAGTGCATAAATTCCAAATATTTCATTTCAAATTCAGCTACCAACATCTTCTTGCATTCTTGTATTTTGTGCTCTACACTTGTAATAAACAAATCGTCTACATAAAGTAGTATAATGACGGGTTCATTGTTCACTACCTTAATGTAGAGATTTGGATCTGTAGAACTTTTGACGAACCCAATTCTTAAGAGATATGCATCCATCCTTCCATACCATGCCCTAGGAGCTTGCTTTAAGCCATATAGGGCTTTCTTAAGTCTGCGAACATGTGTCCCTGCTATTTATTTCAAAGTCTTTCGGTTGTTCAATATATACTTCTTCAACGATGGTCCCATTTAGAAATGTTGTTTTCACGTCCATTTGATGAATATTCCATCCCATTATAGTTGCTAGTGAAACCAAAGATCTTATAGTCGTATACCTAGCAGTAGGTGCAAAGGTTTATTCATAGTCTATACCTTCCTTTTGAGAGAAACCCCTTACAACAAATCTAACTTTGTATTTATCTATACTTCCATCAATAGCATGTTTGATTTTGTAAATCCATTTTGAAGTGACAATTGATTTGTCTCTTAGCCTAGGAACGACTTCCCAGACTCCATTCTTCATGATGGATTGATATTCTTCTTGCATCGCCTTCTTCAATTCTTCTTGATGAGCAGTTTCTTCAAATGTAGTTGGTTCAGCTTCTATCAATTTTGTCATGTATGTTGCATATCTTGAATATCTTTTTGGTCTTTTGCTTTCTCTAAAAGTTCCTTCAACAGTTCCATGTCCTTCAACATCTTTAAGAGTAGCTTTCAACAAATATGGCCTTTTCCTTGCTTTGGGTATGATCATAGGTTGAATCAGTTCACTTGGTCCTTCATCTTCTTCTTCTTGGTTTGGAGTTATCTCATCATGATGTTTTCTTCTTCAAATAGTGGGGTATCTTCGTCATCGGAACCAATTGGAATATCCTTGGATCTCTTGTAGGCATCATTCTCATCGAATATAACATCCCTACTTACTTCAATTTGTCTTCCTTCCCTAATGTAGATTTTATATGCCTTTGAAGAAAGATTGGAGCCAACAAAGATCCCTTTGATGCTTGTAGAATCTAGTTTCTTTCACTTGTCCTTTGGAACATGGATGTATGCAGGACACCCAAAGATTCGAAGATGGTCCACACATGGCTTCTTCCTTGTGAATGCTTCTTCAGGTGTCATATTCTCAAGAATTCTATGAGGACTTCTATTTTGTATATATATTGTTGTCATAGCTGCATAACCCCATAGAAACTTTGGAAGTTCTTGATCAAATAGCATGGTTCGTATGCACTCTTCAATTGTTCTATTTTTCCTTTCTGCAACTCCATTTTGTTCGAGATTGTAGGGAACAATGAGCTCCCTAGTAATACCTGCTTCTTTACAATATGCAACCAAATTTTTTGAAGTGTATTCCCCACCATTGTCGGATCTCAAGGTCTTTATATTTCTTTCAGTTAAGGTCTCTACTTCAGATCTAAACTCCTTGAATTTTTCAAATACTTCATCCTTTGTCTTGAGAAGGTAGAGCCATGTCTTTATAGAGTAATCATCAATGAAGGTCACATAATAAAGATGGCCTCCAAGTGATTTGTTAGACATAGGCCCACACACATCAGAATGAATGAGGTCTAATATTTCTTTAGACCTTGTATCACTGCTTGTAAAAGGCTTCCTTGTATTCTTTCCCAAAGCACATCCCTTAAATACTCCTTCAAGATTTTCTTTGATGTTAGGGATGCCATTTACCATTTGATTGAGAGAGGGAATGATCTTGTAGTGCATATGCCCACATCTTCTATGCCATAGTTCGATGGGATTGATTTCCATGTGAACTAGAGCTTGAGAAGATGGTGTTATAACTCTATATAGTCTTCCTTCACGAACTCCAATAACATTTGCCTTTTCAATGCTTGAATCCTTTCCCCAAACCAAGATTTTACCATCTACGAAAGCAACCCTATCTCATTTATCTTCTAAACAAGAAATTTAAAGTAAATTCTTTTTCAAACCTAGAACATAGAGTATATTGTTGAGGTGTATCTTTGCTCCATTTTCCATCTACAAAGATGTAGATTCAAGGCCCTTGACTGCATAATTGTTATTGTCTCCTAGCTCCACTACACAAGATGATTGTTCCTTTGATAGAGTATGAAGTTGTCTGCTTTCTACTATCATACGTCTTGATGCTCCATTATCAATGATCCATGCATTGTCATCATCAAGAGTACCTGTAAGTGCAACCAAGAATTCTTCGCTTTTGACCTTCTTAGATAGGTTGTAGATGACCCTTCCAATCCAGTTTCCTGCAATTCTTGTGATATTGAACCCCAACTTCAAGTAACTTGTCATAGAGGTAGTAGCCTTCCTTTTCAAGCCAACAAAGTGATATCCAACCTTCTTCGACCTTAGCTCTGATACCTTGTTGAGAAATCAATGCTAATAGTAAGTAGGGTTTGATTCCTCTTCTTTGATAATTACTTGTGAAATATGTTGGCTTCTTTTACTGGTTTATTATATTATGTTTCATCAAGCAATTACCAATTTATGTGTATATGAAGATCACAAGAACAAGAGACATAAGATGTAGGCGGGCAGCCAGGGAAAAACCCCTAGAGGGGAAAACCCAGTCAGAAGTCTTCCTTCAGTAGATTCAAAAACAAGATGAGATAGTACAAGACTCTTTTGACCTAAATACAGACTTCCTCCAAACACCAAGTCAGGCCTTTCTTCTGCTCCAAGTGATGTTCTCCCAGTGGCAACTTCGACCTAGAATTTTGACCTGCCAGTAGAAGAATTTTGGCCTCCCCAGCAATAGAACTTCGACCTATTGTAGAATTCAGAATTTCGGCCCCAGCAATAGCCTAGTAACTTCGCAGGTGTGAGAGAAAGATAGCCCAAAACTTCGACTTTGTCTACCTCTACAAATCCTCTTCCTTCTCTTGCAATTTCGCACCTTTTTCTCCCTCTCTTCTTGTGTATCGAACTTGTTGAGTGAGTGAACAAATGGATCGAATTGCCTATCTATATATAGCCTCTTTTGTGGGTCGAATTACCCTAATGTAGGTCGACTTCATCATCATAGAGCCGACTTGGTGTGGAGGTGTCAAATGACCTATTTGACTAGAAACACCTAATAAAATTGGCAAAGACTCTATTGACTCAATATAAAACCTAGAAGCCTACAATGGAGGCTTTGACCAATAAACATGATGACCCAAGCATGAAACCCGTGCTTTAATAAGTCATAATAAAATTTCCTTTTGACAAATAAATTACATTATACAGTTATGAAGACCGAACCTAGTTACATTCTTCAGCAGTCCACTTATATATTCTTCACCCCTACAAAACACAAGACGTAGGTTTGAATGAACACATACAAAATCCTCAACCTTTTGCGATCCCAACATGTTGTGCTTCAAAGAGTGAATGAAACTATAAGTGTTGCGATTACATTCTACTGATGAAGAGCTTGCCACTTGTGATAGAATATGAGTAGCAAGACTTTGCAAATAACACCATTTACCCCATGACAATTCCACCATTTAATCGAGTTCATGGTCCTCCTCTCATCCAATGTTGATATGTCTGCAAAATCCTCTAATCCAGCAGCAAAACAGGCAAATTCCTCCCTTACATCAGTTTGTAAAGAAGTTAGAAACAACCTTTAAAAGGCTTTCTTCACGCCATTGGCCTTACTCTTCCCATTACCTTGAGCAATGAATTCTACATCATAGAATTTTGGATTTAGAGCATGTACCAAAGTGTGCAATGGAATGTTGAAGCCATTCCGCCTTGTAACAATGATGGACCTCACTTTCTCAGCGAAATCAAAATCTACAAAAGCAAGAGTGGGAACCTCTTGTGTAATAATTTCCACGATTTTCTCAACCATGGTATCCATGCCATCATAAACCTCTCCCAAGATTAGTTTCTCTGCGTTTGCAATTCAAAGAAGATCAAATGAAGGTAATGTGAACTTGAGCAAGAAATAATCTTGCTCCACCGATCTTCACCAATCAACACCCTCCTCACCATACTTCCCTTCTTTGAATCTACCTACCTTCATTCTGACCAAGTTGAAACCACCACCATACTCATTAATGCAATTTTAACTTCAACAAGGTGACTCAACATGATGAAGTTTGAGGCATACCTTGTCTCGACAACTTTTGTTAGGGTCTAACCCTAACCCTCTTATTTATGTAATAGGATCGAGTCATAGTTACAGTTAAGTAAAGAGTCAATAAAACCCATATTAATAATTGTAAGTGGTTGACCCGCATTTAAAGAAGGGACCACAGTTAGTTGCAAATGGGCCATGGTATTAGATAGATGGTATTAATAAGAACCATAGTATTGACCCATGGTATTGCATGTATGAATCCTATATAAAGAATAGAGACTCCCCTCGAGGAGCATCGTGTCTTATTTTGTAATTGAGCCCAACTCTATTGGAGGTTGCCCCCTCGAAGAGGCAAGTGAACATTGCTTTCCTTTCTGGATAATAAAATACTTGCTATTACTTCTTATTGTTATGTGTTCTTGGTATATTTCTTCGCATATTTGGTATTCTAGTATCTTCTTGCAGGTCAAGAGCATAACAAGTGGTCTTAGAGCACTTTCCAGGCCCAGTGGGATCTCCATTTTTAGCAAAAAAAAAATTGGCTAGAGACGTGTTCCGACGTCTTTAAACCACGAGATCTGTTGTTGAGCACATAAACCTGCAGATTTGGGGAGGCATGCACGCAGGAAATACAAGAGGTGGTCACGCTTGTTGGACTCCCTTGTAACCTCTGTGGGTACACCTTCGAGTAGTAGCGCATTAGACAAAACCACGCATGGATTGACTTCCAAGTACCCTTTGGGTATATCGGAAGCCCCCTAGGCTCTCTTGAAACCTCGCCATAGATAAACCGTCAGCCGTCTTGCTGCTACAGTACACCGAGAACAACACTCGAGGAGACTACTCGCACGTACGATAAGGTAGTCGAGTTGTACGGCTAAGGGTACTATTGACCCTCCTTGGTTAGTGCCCTAAAAGATTGGGCCGAGTACTGCTGTCAGACCCTTCTGTATATTGCGATCTGTAGCACCTAACACTCCTTGAGACCATAGTTCCCGGGTCTCTCTCTAGATCATGCATCATCTTTGCCAGATCAGATCTAGTAGGTGGGGTTCTGTCGTAGCGGCAACAATCAGTTCCGCCATTCAGATCTATCAGATATGCTAATCAGATTTATCAGATCTGCCATTCAAATCTAGCCGTTGGGTTCGGTAGCAGTCGCCACAATTAGATCCGCCATTCAGATCTAGCAGCAAGGGTTCGATCACTGCCACATTCCTACTCATACTCTGCAGTTGAGGGTTAGCCAACAGATCATACTATTTGTGTGGGCCCATATACCTAGGCGTGATTCTCACAGGACATTGGGCAAAATTGACTTTTCTGGGATTTGGCTACTGCAGTGTTCCTAAGCGAGGAGTAAAACTCCTTTCGGAGTAAGAAAAAAAAGTCTGAGACCCTCCCGATATGCTTATAAGAGACTTAGCCCATAAGAATCAAGTCAATGAGCTGCGCAAGGTGGTACCATTCACTTGTTAGCGTCAAAAAATTCGAGCTGTCCCAAATTTTAAGTGCACCGGATCAATGCATGGTACAAACTAGAGCTCAAGGTATTGCCAATGAGAAGATCGACACCCTTGAAAGAAAGTTGGACGCAGTATTGACGTTGCTCAAGACCTTAGCTGACACACTCACAAAGGACAAGTCAGAGGAACACTCGGAGGCATATGCTTTCAATGAAGACATTGAGGGCAAGTCTAGCCATTCCCTTCACCTCTTTGGCAACCATCAACAGTCCCAGACGCGACCACCCAAGCAGGACATGTATAAATTTGATGGCTCTCATCCGACCACATGGCTAGCACAAATGGAGCAATATTTCACACTGAATCACATCAGAGATGATGCGACTCAGCTTAGTGTGGGTAGCATGTACTTGGACAATGAAATATGGCAATGGTGGCAGTGGCATCAACGTTGCTATGGAAGGCCTGTGACTTGGCAGAGATTCGCAAAAGCTCTTACGGATCGCTTTGACCATGAATCTAAATTTTTGGGTCGTCTCAGTAAGCTCCGACAGACAGGAACAGTGAACGAATATATTACAGCCTTTGAAGCCTTAGCCTTCCGCACAGGAGGTCTACACGATCAGTTCTACTTGGAATGTTTTGTCAATGGTCTCAAAGAAGCCATACAAGTCCACGTCCGACTGCAACACCCAACCTCATGGCTGGATGCTTGCAAGATAGCTCGTGAAGTAGAATGTGCGTTAGCGGCCCAGTCCAATCGCCCAAATTTCATAGCCAAGGGTCGCCCCACCTAGGCTCAAAGCACTACCCAAACACTCAAGGTTCAAAAGGTGTCACCAGCGGAAATGGCGGAAAGAAGAAAGCAAGGATTGTGTTACCACTGTGATGAGAAATACTCCCCCAGGCATAAATGCAAGGAGCCCAAATTCTTTCAAATTGATGCTACTGATCACAGTTCATTAAAGGAAACCCCACCACTAAAGGAACTAGAGGAGGAAGATGAGGACAGCCAGCCAGACAATGTACCTGAAGAACCAGTTATCTCGCTTCATGCTTTGGCAGGGATTTCTTCTCCCCAAACTCTCAAAATCAAAGGTTTTATTAAGCATCGCCCTGTAGTAGTCCTAATTGATAGTGGCAGTACGCATAACTTTATCCATCAAAGAGTCGCGAAAGCAGTGCATTGTTTTGTCAGAGCAGTGTCTAACTTCCAGGTCCAAATTGCTGATGGGGAGACAACGAAATGTGAAGGCCGCTGTGAGAATGTCAAACTTCAAATGGGGGATTATCAGTTAAAGACCCATATTTTTGCCATACACATGGGAGGGTGTGACACTGTCTTGGGTGTTGAATGGCTCCGCACACTCGGCCCAATCACAATGGATTTTCAGGAGTTATATATGAGCTTTAAGCAGAACAACCACACACATACCCTCCGTGAACTCCAAGCGGGTGATCCCTCTATCATTAGCTCACATAGGATAGAAAAATTGTTAAAAGAGGGCCACCATGGAGTTATAGCCCAATTTAATGCCATCCAGGCCTTCAAACCCACTTCTCTTCATATTCATCTTCGAGATGCAACAGATCTTAAACAACCATCTGCCAGCCTTTGACAAGCCTCATGAGCTTCCACCCTCGAGAGGGGAACATGATCATAGCATTACTTTGGTCCCAGGGGCCCAACCACCAAATGTGCGCCCATATAGATATCTGTTCGCCCAAAAGAATGAAATTGAAAAAATCATCAAGGAACTCTTGGAAGCAGGCGTCATTTGTCCTAGCATTAGTCCTTATTCATCGCCTGTGGTCATGGTGTTCAAGAAAGATGGGGAATGGGGTATGTGTCCAGACTTCAGGGCCCTCAACAAGTTGACGGTCAAAGATAAATTTCCCATCCCAGTTGTCGATGATTTGCTACATTAACTAAATGGGGCTCAATTCTTTACAAAGCTCGACCTTTGCTTGGGCTATCACCAAATTCGCATGAAACAAGTAGGCATTCCAAAGACTACTTTCCGAACTCATGAAGGCCATTTGAGTTCCTGGCGATGTCATTTGGTCTTTGTAATGCCCCATCCACTTTTCAGAGCCTCATGAATCACCTGCTCAAACCATATCTTAGAAAATTTGTCCTTGTTTTCTTTGATGACATCCTCATCTACAGCCGCACCTGGGCCACACATCTTCAACATGTAGATCTGCTCTTGCAACTGCTCCGGAAGCATAAATTATTTGTCAAGATGTGCAAGTGCTCTTTTGGCATGGAAGAAGTTGAGTATTTGGGCCACATTGTGGGGCATGAAGGTGTCAAGGTGGACCCTAAAAAGATCCAGGCAATGCAAGATGGCCTCAACCAAAGACCTTGAAAAGCCTTAGAGGATTTTTGGGTCTCACGGGCTACTATCGCAAATTTGTTTGCAATTATGGTCGCATTGCTAGACCCCTCACTCACCTCATCAAGAAAAATTCATTTCTTTGGAACGATGAAGCGCAACAGGCATTTACAGCTCTCAAACATGCCATGTGTTCCACTCCCGTATTAGCACTACCCGACTTCACTAAATCTTTTGTGATTGAATGTGATGCTTCAGGTACGAGTATTGGGGCGGTCTTAATGCAAGGTCGACCCTTGGCCTTCACTAGCCAACAACTAAGTGGGACAAATCTCGGACAATCTACCTATGAGAAGGAGATGATGGCCATCTTACATGCAGTAGATACCTGGCGACCATACTTACTGGGGTGGCGTTTCCAAATCCGCACAGACCATCAAAGCCTTAAATATTTTTTGGAGCAACGCCTATCCTGGCCACAACAAAATAAATAGCTTGCCAAAATGTTGGGATATGATTATGAGATAATTTACAAGAAAGGGCGCGAATATGTCGTAGCAGATGCGTTATCACGCCAATTTGAGGAGGAAAGCACCCTACTCCAATCTCCCTTCTCATTCCAAAATGGATTGAAGAGACTCGCAAGGAATGGTTTTCACATCCTTTGCTCTCCCAACTCATTAATAAATTGCAGGCAGACCCAAATTCCACAGCGAGCTACTCTTGGCAAGATGAGATTCTTCACTACAAGGACAAAGTCGTGATATCACCAACATCCACCCTCAAAAGTCGCATTTTGGCGAAGTTGCACTCAACTCCCACTGCAAGCCATTCAGGCTTACAGAAGACTTATGCTCGCACTCAACGTTCATTCTTTTGGACAAGCATGAAAAAGGACATTCTTACTTTTGTAGCTAAGTGCGACGTATGTCAACGCCACAAAGGAGAAACAGTCAAATCCCGAGGCACATTACAGCCATTGCCCATCCCGACCTCAATCTGGACAGAGGTTTCTATGGACTTCATTATGGGTCTTCCGAAGTCAGGCAACAGTCATCATGGTGGTTGTGGACAGACTTTCTCCAAGTGCCCATCGACTTCCTCTTATAATCCATTGTTGGAGCACCAACGGCCAAAACTAAAACTTAATCGATGGCTAGGGTCATCTTGGAATCGATCCGTGTGAATTTCTAGATGATTCTCACCTTGAATTAATTAAAATTGATTAATTAACCAGTTTTCCTAAGTTTAGACTTGGGAAACATTAAAAAATTGGTTAATAATCTAAGTAAGTCACTTCTAGGTGGAATTTCTAGAAACGATTTATGGGTCTTGGAGATCTCATGTATTCAAGCCTCTCCACCAAATTGCATGGCTAGAACACATCCAATGCTACAAAAACTAATAGAATAGACTCCCCTTTATCCATCTTGATATCCTTCAACTTGTTTTTGAGAAAGAGGATTTGATTTGCATTGTTCACTTTGAACATCCCAACCAACGTATCATATATCTCCTTAGAAGTTCCCAAATCATAAATATAGGCAACCAAATGCTTTTGAATAGAGTCAATCAAATTTTTCTTTGCTTTGACCTCACCTTTTCTATACTTCATCTTAGCAACAGCTGATGAATTTGAAGGAGGCTCCACCACTTTTCCCTACACATAGTCCAATACTTCATACTCCTCCAAAGTCAGGTCCAAAGTCATCTTCCATGCATGATAGTCAGATTTGTCATTGAGCTTGTCCTTAGTCTTGAAGTAAGATGCAGATGACATGGGGACTTGTTCAATAGCCTTGACTAACAAATCTCTCTTAGTGATTGCTTTTCTCTCTCTTGCTTGGGCTTTGTCTTCCCTCGGCTCCGATACCATGTTAATTTTAGTTAACAATGGTATGTTCTATGCTTAGCACAATTACTTCAATATTCCTTTAGCAACCCAATGACAATTCCAATTTAGTTTTCCAATAGCAATCACATTAACCATAAATCACATTGATAGCAACTGTAAATAGAACATGAATAACAAAATGTAGAAGACAAGCCAAGACAAGAGAACACCAAATTTGACAGATGCCAAGGAAAAACCCCAAGATGGAGAAAACACTTTGATCAATTCTTCTTATTATTATATCATATGTTAAGCAACAAGAGTACAAAAACTCAAAATTGACTTGCCAAATCAAAGTCAAAATAGCCCTGTCAAATCTAAAGTCAAATTCAACCCTAACAAGAAAGTCAAATATGGTCAACGCAGCAGCAAAACATCCCCTTTGAAGCTCGGTCAAAGGCAGTGAAACACGGCCTCCTTAGCTGATCAAACAACATTCAAAACAATCCACATTTGAGCAGTCAAACCTGGTCAATGCATGGAAGAGAGCTGCGGTCAAAGTTTGCAATTGGTCCGCAGTCAAAGTGTTCACACTTCTCCGATTACTATGCCAGATAGTACGGTCCGCCCAAACAAAAAACTACCCAAGAGATCAAACTCAAATTATGCCCAAAAAGTCATGGTCAACGCTAGTCAAACTGCAGGAAAATTCTGAAATTTTCAGCCTTGTACTTTTGTCCTGAAATTCTTCCTCCTTGCCACACGTGTGAGAGAAAAGATATGCGGCATGCCCAATAGTTGTACAAACAAATGAGAGGAGAGAGAAGAATGTGTGCGTGAGTGAGGTGCTAAATGAGGTTGGAGGTCACTTATATTTATACAAGTCATTGATGGTGAAGTAACATGTCTCTTGGGCTTCATGAGCCTACATGATGATATGGTCGACCTTGACAATTTGCAAGTGTGGGCATAAATTCAAAAACACATTTCTTCTTATCCAAATTTTATGATCTTTAGGTCAATTTTGGTCCTCTCGAAAAGAGGAATTCAATGCAATCATCATCTCCATCAAATAAGTTGACCAAAGTGGAATTTGGCCCTAGTTGCCAATTTTAACAGGCTGATTAGATAGTTGAAAATATTGCCTTGATAGTTGACGAGACCGACTTGATAGTAGACAAGGTTGAGTTGATAGAGGAGAGACAAGACATAAAAATATTTTTCTTTTTTGACATAATGGGCCCAAGAAGTGTCTTTTATATAATAATTTTGACTCAACAAAAATCCTAGAGCACACAATGAGCGCTTTGACCTATTGACCCAAGCATGAAACCCATGCTTTAATAGGTCATTTTTATTTTACAACAAAAAAATATTTTTCTTTCTTTTGAAAAATACAATTATGAAGACTAACATTAGTTACATTTTTCAACACTCCCTCTTAACTAGGGAAGTATTCATATATACATATATACAATAGGTACATGAATGAACTCAAAATGATATGTTCTACAAAGAGTTACAACACACACAGTGCTACATATTAGATACTTGACCAGAGTATCTAATCGAGTGGGACTAAGGTGTGTTCCAAGCTTCAGCCACTATAGGTGTCATTAGGCTTCAGCTCTAACACCAACCTAGGGATCTAGGTATCATATCCAAGGTTAGAGCTCCACAAGACCAATGATGCCCTTCCTACTTTGAGATGTAGACATCATCACAAGCCAACCAGATGTCCACCCCAGCATCTTGTCGCCCCAAGATGTTTCATCTCTCCTTATCAACTAAATCGGATATATCCACCAGTCCAAGCATGCTTCAAAAATTTTCAACCTTTTTATGGAAAGATCCTGCACAACCCAAATTACTAATAAACTCTCAATATATATATATATATATAGCACAAACCTTCGAGGCCCTCAATTGTTATGATATTGCTAAGATCATCATGAAATCATTCAAACACATTTCGTCAGAAGCTTTCTTCTTTAACTTCTTCAGCAACATCAAACACACCCTTAGAACTTCTTCCAAAAACATCCAAGTCTTGTTCACAACTTTTGTAATGCTTTAGCCATTCTTCAATCTTTATTCTTTCTTCAAGGTCTTTATCATAGTTGTCACAATATGCCCTCCCTCTCAACTAGGGGGATATAGGAGTTGTCTTTAGTGCAACTTTTTGGAGATTCCGGTGACGAAATCCGGTGGAAAAAATTGAGGTTAAATCTTGATTTGTATTATTTGAAATGGTTTTTTAACTGCATATTTGGATTCAGCACCCTGAAAAACCTCTGGGACGCTTTGATTGTGCAGAAATTAGCTATCAAACTTGCGATTTCAATAAATTGCTGCCGAATTTTGACCTGAAAAACCCACCGGAAAAGCTTCCAAAAAGTCTCCTTAAAAACAACTCCGGGGGATATATACTTTCTTTTATCAAACTACTTGTTAACTAATAAACCTCCTTCTTTTAGTCACACAACTTCTTTCTTTTGTATCATCATATCATCAGAGAAGTTTCCCAAAGCTTCATTCCTTTAGGAACATTATCTATTCATCTTTAATCTCATCATCATTCTTACAACTCCCTCTTTCCATCATGCTCATCATTTTTTTATCAAGTCATGAACATCTTCAACATCTTGAAGATCATGTACCTGCAAATCTTTCAACAAGTACAACCAAATACAAATATATATGAGCATGAAGTTAACTTTATCAGATTAGAGTTAGCATGTCATTATAATGGAAGCATCAAGATCATCAAGCTTTAGACATCTAAACCTAGTTAGGTTTACAATCAACAAGAGTTACATCTTTTCTAGACTTCAACTTTGCTTGAAAAACCTTAAGATTCCATCATTGAAATTTAAAGTCTTAGATATCAACAACTAAATCAAGTTAGCAATCATTATATCTAGGGATTCAATATTATGCCCTAGAATTGCATGTCAAACTCTACTAGGGTTTTATAACAAACCCTAGATTTCATCAATAAAAGGATATTAAGTTAGCATACTAGCATTTCATATATGGGGTTTCATTACTATTTTCTTATACCAATCACTTACTAGGGATTTTATCGTGAATCCTAGATACACACATCAAACTCCAACAATTTGACCAAACCAGAGTTTCAATTATGTGGAAGCTCATACACCTAGGGTTTCATTCCTAGGATTGACTATCGCTAGGGTTTTATCATAAACCCTAATTTACCAAATCCTAAAAATCTAGGGTTTTATTATATATTTTGGACACTAGCAACAAACCCTAAAGGTTAGGGTTCTGTCATGGCATGTCAAAACCCTAAACATTAGGATTTTACCATGTGATCTAACTTTTATCAACAAACCCTATGTGGATTAGGGTTTCATTATTAACATATCCTAAGCTTCAAAAGGCTAGGGTTTTATAGTGAACCCTAAAGATTAGGGTTTCACCAAAATGAACAAATGGTAAGAGATAGTATGACAAGGGTATATTCAATCTAATGATTAATCACCCTAACAAGAATCTTTATGATTCAAGACCATAGGCATAAGAGAGTTAGTAATACGAAGCAAATTTTAAAATGATTGTACTCTTTTAATGAAAAAGATTAACTACAAAACTTGTGGTCTTAAACATACCTGACGTTGCTCCTTTTACAAACCTTATAGGGTTTCCTGTATTGAAGAGCTCCTTTTGAAGACTTTCTCTTATTCTAGTCACAATCTTTATATAACAAGCTTAGTCCTTCACATGCAACGTTTTATTTGACAAATACTAGAAGTATACAAGTGTAGGATTACAAACTCCAAACCCTAAAGTTCAATTCTATACTTACTAAGGTTTTCAATTTCTTCTTGGACTACGTCCAAACCCTAGAGATCAATAGCTAGGGTTTCTATGAGAGAATAGAATAGGGTTAGGATCTCTTTTTAGGGTTTCCTAAAAATTAACAAGGTTTCACAAAAGCTTGGATTGCAATAACATCCAACAATATGAAGATTATAAACCTTGAAAAGAAATCCATCCTAACCTGATTTTGTTGAGAAATCTAGAGTAGAGAGGAGATGATTTCTCTAGCAATGATAACTACTTGTGAAGACTTTTTTACTTTTCTTAATTAGGTACTCCTTAACTTGATTATTGTTATGTGTTCTTCATCAAACAGCTTCCAAATCATAAAAAACAATGAGACGAAAGACACAAGATGTAGGCTATCAGCCATGGACAAAACCTCTCCAAACTTGAGAGGAAAACCCAAATGAATTCTTCTTCTTATAGAATCTTCAATTGACGAATTCCAAGACCTAGACCCTTGACCAACAACCCCTCCAAGACCAAGTCAAAGCCTTCTCCAATATGTGCTTCCTTTCCACAATATCAACTTTGGTCAAACTTGCTTTCTAATGACAGCAGTTGCTCCTTCAACCTTCCTTTTGGACCTGCAAGTTCTTGACTATAACTCGGCCTTACTGCAGAAACCTTAGGCCACGTGTGAGAGAGAATATGAAGAATTTGTCCTCTTTTCTTCTTCACTTGGAAGGATACTTCTTCCTCAGCAATTCGGCCTGCAATATTAACTCTTTGTCACCCAATTTCGTCCTCTTAGAGTGATTGTAATTTTCAGTCTTCTTGCTGCAGAGTGATGCCCTTGACTTCACACATGTGAAAGATTTTTACCCTAAAACAGATCAGAAAGGTCTTCGCTCTTCCTCCTTCCTTCTTCGTTGGATATTAGGCTCTTCCTTGTCTCTAGATATAACTTCTATATTGCTTTTGTGAGTGCCTTTGGGAGAGGTCGAGTCCTTTATATAGGTGTTGCTAGGCTTCAAAATACGCTGACTTCACTAGCAGGCCAACTTGATGATGCATATGGGCCAACTTGACTTGGAGGGGTTCCTTTGACAATCTTTTTGAAATCTTTTTGACTCAAATAATTTTTTTACAATATGTAACATGCCCAAATGGGTCTTCAATACATGACAATGACTCAATGACCAATCCTAAGAGCTCACAATGGAAGCTTGATCTATAATAAAATTCCTTGACTACGAAACTCACGTCTCAAGCAAAAATAATTTTATTTTCGTCATTACATTAATTACATAAAATCATGATTACACATGCCATTATGAAGACCGAACCTAGTTACATATTTCAACAAATTTAAGTTAGACCTTAAAAGAGCAATTATACATACCTCAAGATTACTTACCTTTGTCTTCCAAGATCTGCTGGAAGAGTTTCTTCAGGATGTCATGATCACTTATTTTTGAAGACTTCCAAAAGCTTCCTTCAAAGGTACTGCAACCCTTACTAAGAGCAATGCCAAACCAAAATATTATCCTCAAGGTAACCAACTCTAGCTTCTCAAACTTTTGATGATTATACTACAGATCACAACCTTCCAACATACTTCTTTTATAGGAATCCTGGTCAACGAGCTTTTCCTCAATGTGATTGACTGCTTCTACGATGTTTTTCCTTCCAACGAGTCTGCAAAAGTTAAACAAATATTTTTCAAGAGAACATTCTACTACTCTTCTCGACTTCAGGTTAGGGCATAATATGGGGGCTACAACAGATCCTTTTAGAATCTTCCTTTCTTTGTTCTCAACAATAGGGCTAGTTCCTATTATGAACTTTATTTTCCTTAACATTCTCTTGTTAAATCATAGAGTTGCACCTAGTCTTCTGCAAAGAGAAATATAGATCTGGGATTGTAACCCTCTGATTAGGGCTTCCTCAACTACTGAAACTGATTCCACATACAGACTCAATATGCCTTATGATCAGAGGTTATCTTCTTAGGTCGACTATTTTATAGGATCGGTCCTCTGTTTAGATATGTGTGCCCAGGTCCTTTATTTCACAGAATTCTCGACTCCTTCAGAAATTATGGTGACTGTGGCTTGGTAACAGTCCTTCAAAGTAGTACTTCATCTGTTTCCTTGTTGGTTGTCTAGGGCTTCTTCTAGTTCACAGTGAGACTACTTAAACTTGGATTCAGTCGCCCAGAAATTGAGCACATACTTCTAGTCTTTAGGATCTCTGAGATTAGAGAATTCAGATCACTGAGGTATCACAAATTTTAGGCCTTTTGAAGATAATTTCAGACTTAGTCTTATAGCCATTGGACTTCGCTATCCTTATGAAAGTGCTTGGCCTTGAATGGGCTATTGAACTAGACTTGCAGACTTCTGAAACAGGGCTTTTATGCTCCTCGAAAACTTTCCTTTCCTTACTCAGGCCTGCGGTCTAGACTCTGTGATTAGGGCTTATGAATGTGCCCAGAATTTTGATTTTTCTTTTCCTAGGAGCTCAGTCCTAGAGAACTAACCTTCCTTACCTGTTTTGAGGCCTACGTGACCTTCTTACTACCCTTATGCAAGTGAACCAAGCTCTGATTCCATGTTGAGAAATCTAGGCCAAATAAGATAGGGTTATTATTAATTTGATTTCTCTTCTTTTGACACTTTCTTGTGATGTTTATTAATTCTTCTTTGCAATTTGTTAGATTCTTATCATCAAGACAAATGGCAAACAATGAAGTTCACAACACAGAACACAAGATGTAGGCACTCAACCAGGGCAAAACCCCTAAGAAGGGGGAAACCCAGTCAAACTCTTACTTTAGAAGTCAAGTTGAGACAAACCAAGACCTTTTGAGCATGACTCAGACTTTTCCTCCATCCATCAAGTCAACCTTCCATGAAGACACATCAAATTTCCAAAATTACATCATGCCATCTAGGATTTCAGTCTCCTTTTCTTCTGTAAACTTCAGTCGCCTTCTGTACTTCTGCAACTTTTTGGTCTCCTTACTTCTGCAACTCTCAGTCCCTATCTTTGCATCTTCTCTTCTAATAATATGGCAGACTTCTCTTTGTTTCATGCTCCATTTGTTCTTCTTACTACAATAGAATCGAATGGATGGATAGGGCTATCAATAGGCCAAATGCTCCTTTATATATAATCTATACAAGGTGGACGTGTCCTTTCATGAGGCCAACTAGACAATTGAAAAGACTGACTTGATAGTTGAAGAGACCGACTTGATAGTAGGCAAGGTTGACTTGATGGAGAAGAGACAAGCCAAAAAAATATTTTTCTTTCTTGACACAAAGAGCCCAAGAAGGGTCTTTTATATAATAGTTTTGATTCAACAAAAATCCTAGAGCACACAATGAGTGCTTTGACATATTGACCAATGACCGAAGCATGAAACCCATGCTTTAATATGTCATTTTTCTTTTACAATAACAAATATATATATATATATATAATAGAAAATAAAATATAAAAAATCTTTCTTTTGAAAAATACAATTATGAAGACTGACACTAGTTACATTTTTCAACAAGATGCAAGTGCAACTCACCATTATTATTCTTGGTAGTTGTGCCCCTACCTATATTTGGCATATTTAGGGTTTATTATGTGGTTTTAGTTAATTTGATTCAAAGCAAGTGGTATCAAAGTAGGATATTCTCATAACCACACCTTAAGAGTACCTTCCACTCTCAAAACTATGACATAAAATGTTAATCAAACATGGACAAGGAAGTTGTTGAATAGATGTTCAATGGAACTATTACCGCTCAAATTAGCAGGGGTCCTAGAAGGGGATTCTATAGAGAAACTACTAGGTTAGGGGGCAACAATGGAGCAATAGCCCACTGTCACCTCAATTAATGCTCCCTTCTCTTTACGGTCTTTCACCAATGGGAGGAGACCCGGTATAGGGGGAATCACTAGGAAGAATGGACCTATGAATGCATAGAGAGTGATTCCTAAGGCCTATTCACAAGAGAGGCTCAATTAGATAGTTTGTTTGCTTCAAAAGCAAGGTGATGGGCTCTCTAGAAAGGGCTGAGAGAATTCTTAAGCCTAAGTTTGGAGGATATACCTTAACAAGGGGCTCCCTAGACCTAAGGATCCTTATGGATAAGAGGCTTCTATGTATTCCTTGTAGAATTGGAGTTACAAAGTTGCTGGACCACACTAAGCCAAGTGGACCCAAACTAGGTCAAGGATATGGAGTTGATCAACCAAATGAGGGGAGGGGCTTGACCTAATTAGGGTGGAGAATAGGATCAAAGGACAAGTTTTCTTTAAAATTTTAAATGCAAAGATCCCAATGAGGACACTAACCCAAATCAACCTAGGGCAAGAATTGGTCCTATAGCGAGGGCTTGCTATATCTCAGGATTCCACTGTTGGATTTGCTTGAAATTTGGAGGGCCTCTAGAGATAACCCCAGCGCAGTAGTGGGCCAAAAATTGAGGTGTTTGGGTGGCTACAATAAAATTTATTGGATGTCGTAGGTGACCCTCTAGGGTTAGGCCTAGAATTTGGAAAAGTGAAGATAGAGAGGTAAATTTGACCACCAAAGGGATACGAGGATCAGTGCCTTATTGCTTGGGCCTAATGGAATCAAGATACACATAGATTGAGAATTTCCGTGAGTTAAGAAGCCCTAAGTGATCTTTGCTAGCCTCTCCAAGGGAAGCAACTAGGTCAATAGGGAATTATACTTCAAATTTGCGAAGGAAACAAAGTCTCAAGGTCTTCAATCTAAGACGTGCACCAATACCTCAAAGCTCAAAGCATGCATTTAATCACTTGTTCAAGGTCCCAAAAGAATTTCGCATTACATTAACCCATACACTAACAATGATAACAAGATACATGCATTTGACAAGATAACAAGAATAGCATCAGACTTTCGACTTACATGAGAGGGACAGTATATCCATTCATTAATTTCTATTAAAATTGGCAACTAGGTCCAAACTCCACATGGGCCATCTTATTTATGACAGCTCATATTTATCTTGGATTCCTCTGTCCGAGAGGTGTAGGATTGATCTAGAGATCATCTGATTCTAACATGTACAAATGAAGTTACGAATTTATTTTGATTATGGACAAATTGTCAAGGTCAGCCAGCAAACTTATGTAGGCTCAAAAGCCCAATAGTCACGTCTACTCATCCTCAACATTGTATATAAATAGAACATGACTTAGCCTCATTTGGACACACTCATCTTCACACATCTCTCTCTCTCTCTCTCCTCATTGATTGAGTACAGATTTCTGGGCAGCAACTCTCTCCACACATGCGAAGGAAAGGAAGGATAAATCTCCGTTTTGGATGTTGACCAAGTTTGACCGAATTTCCAAATTGTTGTTTTGGGTTGCATTGACCTGTTTGGTTGTGTTGTTTTGAGGGTTATCTCTGATTAGGCAGGCCGCATTTTTGGGCACATAAATCAAGGTAATCCGTTGGTTGTTTGACCAGTGTTGACTGTTGTTAGGGTTGGCTGCAAGTTGACTATTGACCAAACTTTGACTGTGCTGAATTTCATTGTTTTGAGGGTTGTTTCACCTTGCTGTTTGGAGGCCAAAGTTGACTGAAGTTGACCGAATTGTTGAGGGTCAAATCTTCCCTGTTGACCAACGTTGACTTTTCTAGTTAGGGCTCTTTTTTTGATGTTATAAATTATCAGATTTGTAAATTGTACTCTCTGCTGAACTATTGAAGACTATAAGAAGAATTGATCAAGGGTTTCCCCACATTGGGGTTTGTCGTTGGCTAGTGCCACATCTTGTGTCCTCTTGTCTTAGCTTGTCTTCTACTATTTATGCTTATGTTGATGTGATTATTAAACTGAATATTGATATTGGGCTAATAAAGAAATTGAAGTAAAATTGCTCTTAAGCATAGAACATACCATTGTTGTCTTAAATTAACATGGTATCAGAGCTGAGGTGAGGATAAAGCCCAAGCAAGAGTGAAAGAGCAATCACCAAACACAGTTGGACAAGGACAAAAGACTCAATGGGTTCCTCATCCTACTTCCCAGCTGAAGACAAGCTTCATGATAAATCTGACTATCATGGATGGAAGATGTCTCTTGATTTGACCTTGGAAGAAAAAGAAGTGATGGATTATGTGCAGGGTAAAATCCCTGAACCTCCTTCAAATGCACCAGCTGCTGCGAAGACCAAGTACAATAGGGCTGAAGTCAAAGTGAAGAAGATTATCAGGGATTCCATTGACAAGCATCTAGTGCCTATATCTCCGAATTAAAGACCTCCAAGGAGATCTATGACAGGTTGGTCGGAATGTTCAAGGTTAGTAATGTTAATCAAATTCTCTTTCTCAAGAATAAGTTTAAGGATAATAAGAAGGGCAAGGACAAGGACATTCAATCCTATTTCTTGAGGATTACTAAGATCAAGAATGATCTACTCTCGATCGGAGAAGTCATTCCTAACAGGTTACTTACTCTCACCACCATTGGAGAACTCCCACTTGAGTGGCATGTATTTAGAACCACTATACTCAACAATGATCGAATTCTAGGGTTTGAAGAACTGATGTCGAGATGCATTCAAGAAAGAAACAAGAATGGTGGAGCAAGAAATGCCTTTAATAGAAGCAACCCCACTGCATTCTTTGTTCATGCCAAGAGGAAGAACAATGCAAGTTCAAAGAAGCAAAGTCAAGGAAGACCGAGATTCAAAATGGAAGGAAGAGATGATGCTTTGTTTGCAATAAGTTTGGCCACTATGCAAGGGAGTGTCCTAATAGAAGGGATACCCCTCAAGATGATGACTATCACAACAACTCCAGGGGCAACTTCAACAACAACGATCAAAGGAATGGCAGGTCCAATGGCAAAGGAAAAAGGAATGCGGGACATCAAGGAAATGGTCGACCCTCCAAGAAACCAAGGAACTGCAGGTATGAAGAATCCAATGTTGTTAACTATAAGCAAAAAGAGTACTATCTTATATCGGCCCTCTCCACTGCCTCTCCTCCGAACACTTTGGGAAATTGGCTAGTTGATAGTGGTGCCTCAAGGCACTTCACCGGATACAAGGAAGCCCTCTCTAACCTGATAGGAAAGGAGACAAACTTGGAGATCATCCTTGGAGACGATGCCACCTATCCTGTGAAGGGAGTAGGGAATGTTACCCTTCAATTGAATCAAGGTAACACTATTCATTTGCAATAAGTACTATATGTACCCGACCTCGAGAAAAACCTGGTGTCCATTTCAGCGATGGAAGATAAAGGATTCAAGGTGCTTTTGATCAATGGAAAGGTATGTGTTTGGAAAAGAAATTTTAAAGATGCTTTTACCCTTGGGTTCAGGGTTGACGTATCAAGTTGGAGGAAGTCCGTTGGGAGCCATGTCTTGCGACACATCTCTACAATCTGAACTATGGCACCAGAGGTTCACCCATCTTCATTATAAGACCCTACCCAATGTAAGACAGATGGTGACAGGTATGCTCGAGTTCAAAGTAGAGCATGAATGTGTATGACTGGAATGTACTGAAGGAAAAGTTACAAGGGGACCATTCCCCTCAAGTAATAAAAAGACCACAGACATATTGCAATTGATCCACTCCGACATATCTGGTATGATGCCTGTAAACTCCTTGGGACGATACTTATATTATCTCACCTTTGTGGATGATTACTCTCGCAAGACCTGGATCCACTTCTTGAAGAAGAAGGATGAAGTGTTCACCTAGTTCCGACACTTCAAAGCTTTGATTGAAAACCAATTCGAGAAGAAAATCAAGATATTGAGGACTAATAATGGGACCGAGTACAAATCTAAAGAATTCCAAGATTATTGCAGAGACGCTGGCATTAAGAGGGAGACTACAATGCCATACACTCCCGAGCAGAATGGTGTGGCTGAAAGAAAGAATCGCTCTATTGTAGAAGTTGTATGTGCCATGCTTCATGATCAAGGCCTTCCAAAGTTTCTATGGGCTGAAGCTGCACATATCGTCGTTATGTTCAAAACCGATGCCCTCATCAAGCATTGGACTCCAAGACTCTGGAAGAAATGTTCACTGGTAAGAAACCTGATGTCTCTCATTTTAGAATTTTTGGAAGCCCCGTATATTTTCATGTGCCGAAAGAGAAAAGAAGCAAATTGGGTGCATCTGGGAAGAAAGGAATCTCTGTTGGCTATAGTGAAAACTCTAAGGGATATAGAATTTATGTGGTTGGCCAAAAGGAAGTTGAGATAAGTCATGATGTCATCTTCGACGAAGATATGGCCCTTAGGAAGATCAACAACCTTCCTATCCTAAGTAAGGATAAAGAAGCTAACTCTGGAAATCAAGGTGAAAAAGAGGATGAAACGATGCTTATTGTTGATGAACCTATGGATCTTATTGATCCTCCTCCTCATGAACCCTCCTCCTCCAAAAGGAGACCCTCATGGCTTAGGGAGACTCTCTAAATTGCCTAGAGACACATTGCACCAACGGGGACTTTTCGTGAAAGCAAGAAGCCGAACAGGTATCAAGGATATTTGACCGCCATGAGCACTATCATTCAAAATGAGCCTTCATTATTCGAAGAAGTCGTGAAGAAATAAGAATGAAAGGATGCTATGAATGAAGAATACGAGTCAATTATGAAGAATGATGTCTAGGATGTGGTCCCTAGACCCCAAGACAAATCGATTGTCACTTCTAAGTGGCTCTACAAAATCAAGCATGGAGCTAATGGAAGTGCAGAAAATTTCAAGGCTCGTTTTGTTGCTCGAGGCTTCTCTCAAAAGGAAGGTGTAGATTACGATGAGATATTTGCACCTGTTGCTCGATACACCACCATCCGCTCGATCATAGCCCTTGCTGCCTCGCAAGGATGGAACCTACATCAAATGGATGTCAAAACCGCCTTCCTACATGGTTCAATCAAAGAGGAAGTTTATGTGGAACAACCCAAAGGGTATGAAGTTCATGATCGGGAATCTCATGTATGCAGGTTGAAGAAAGCTCTCTATGGATTGAAGCAAGCACCCCGGGCTTGGTATGACAACATCGTTAGCTATCTGATGAAGCTGAGATTCACTAGAAGTGAAGCCGATCTGAACCTTTACTTTAAGGTTGAAAATGATAAACCTCTCATTCTAGTACTTTATGTGGACGACCTCTTTCTGACAAGTGCAAACCCTCTCATTCACAAATGTAAGAGGGAGTTGGCTTCTGAATTTGAGATGAAGGACCTAGGACCAATGGACTATTTCCTAGGGTTGGAAGTCTGGAAAAAGCCAAGTGAAAATTTCCTCTCTCAAGGAAAATATGTTGTGAAGATATTGGAAAGATTTGGGATGGTGAATTGCAAACCTGTGACTACTCCAATGGAACTTAACTTTAAGAAGTTATGTAGTAGTGTTGCCGGACCTAAATTGGGAAATGCTTCTAAGTATCATCAACTCATAGGAGCACTGATGTTCTTGGTGAACTCCCGTCCGAACATATGTTTTGCAATTAACACATTGAGCCAATACATTGTTGAGCCTCATCATATACATTGGATTGCTGCCAAGAATCTTTTGAGATATCTTCAGGGCACAATCACTCATGGACTGAGATACACTGCCGGAGATGTGACGCTGCATGGTTATTCTGATCCTGATTGGGTTGGCAGTGTGGTGGATCGCAAGAGCACTTTTGGGAGTTGTTTTTCTTTGGGTTTTGCTTCGATATCCAGGATGAGCAAGAAGCAGAAATCGGTTGCCTTGAGCACCGTCGAGGCCGAATACATCGCTGCTAGTATGGCCTCCTGTGAAGTTGTCTGGTTGAGGAAGCTCTTCAGTGAGTTGTTTGGACATGTGTTGGATACCACCAGGATCCTCTACGACAACCAAAGGGGATCCGATTATCAGAGAATCTCATGTTTCATGATTGCTCCAAGCATATAGATATCAGGGATCACTTTATCCGAGACATGGTACAACGAGGAGCAATGAGGCTCCATCACATTGGGACTGATGAGCAAGTCACCGATATTCTGACAAAGCCCCTGGGAAAGGTCAAATCCTTGGCCTTCCGAGAACGACTTGGAGTCGTGGAGAGACCCTCTTATGAGGGTCTCGTATGAGATGGACATTAAGCTCTGGGAGCTCCGGGGGGCTTGGGGTACTTCTTGGAGCTATGAGCAACCATAGGGTGAGTGGTTCAGCCTTCCCCTAGTGGTTTGTTGTGTACAGGATGAGTAATTCAGCCTTCCCCTATGATACCACTTGGCGACATGTAGGCAGGAAGAGTGGTTCATCCTTCTCCTGCTGAGACATCCTACACATGCAGTCTGGGACTCATGGAGTACCTCTCAGTTGGCCAATGAGTAGGGAAATGAGGATAGGGACCATAGTACTACCAATGGACGCATCGTGTACTACCATACTCCCTATGCTAGGATGACCGATATTGATCTAGAATCAATGGGAACTGACTTCGGGTCAGTAAGAGTGGTATGAAACACTCTCTTTTGATTGGAACTGACTTCGGGTCAATAAGAGTGGTATGAGACACTCTCTTTTGATCGGGACTGACTTCGGGTCAATAGAGAATGGTATGATACATTCTCAATCACTTCTTCTTCTTCATAGTTCAGCAGAACAGAGGAGTGCAGAGCAGTACATTGATGGCAAAGATAGTACAAATTGGCAGATGGATTAGCATATGGAGTTCTCCCTAGTTGAGAGGGAGTGTTAAAATTGGCAACTAAGGCCAAACTCCACATGGTTCATCTTATTTATGAGAGTTGATATTTTTCTTAGATTCCTCTCTCCGAGAGGTGTAGGATTGATCTAGAGACCATCCGATTCTGACATGTACAAATGAAGTTATGAATTTATTTTGGTTACGGACAAATTGTCAAGGTCGGCTAGCAAACTTATGTAGGCTCAGAAGCCCAACAGTCACGTCTATTCATCCTCTACGTTGCATATAAATAGAAGGTGACTTAGCCTCATTTAGACATACTCATCTTCACACATCTCTCTCTGCTCATTGATTGGGTACGGATTTCTAGGCAGCAACTCTCTCGACATGTGCGAAGGAAAGGAAGGATAAATTTTTGTTTTGGACATTGACCAGGTTTGACCGAATTTCTGAATTGTTGTTTTGGATTGCGTTGACCAAGCATTGACCTGTTTGACTGCGTTTTTGTGAGTGTTATCTTTGATTGGGCAGGCTACATTTCTGGGCACAAAAATCGAGGCAATACGTTGATTGTTTGACTAGCGTTCACTATTAGGGTTGATCACAGGTTGACTGTTTGACCAGACTTTGACAGGGCTGAATTTCACTGTTTTTAGGGTTGTTTCACCTTGATGTTTAGAGGTCGAAGTTGACTGAAGTTGACCGAATTGTTTAGGGTCAAATCTGCCATGTTGACCAGCGTTGACTTTTCTGGTTATGGCTCTTTTGCTGCTATTATAAATTATTAGATTTGTAAATTGTACTATCTCTCTCCACTGAACTATTGAAGACTATAAGAAGAATTGATCAAGGGTTTCCCCACAATGAGATTTGTCCTTGGCTAGTGCCACATCTTGTATCCTCTTGTCTTGGCTTGTCTTCTACTGTTTATGTTTATGTTCTATCTACATTTTACTATCATGTTGATGTGATTGCTAAACTGGATATTGATATTGGGCTAATAAAGAAATTGAAGTAAAATTGCTCTTAAGCATAGAACATACCATTGTTGTCTAAAATTAACAATTTCGCATTAGAAAGAAGATCCAAAGACAATAGCGAAAATCCAAACATCATAGTGCATCAAGAAAGCTCCAAAAATTATTCCAGCAAAAAGTGCGCAAATCTCTCAAGAGATACTAATCCAATCCAAGTGATAATGAAAGAAATGAATCATCCTCTCATCTATTTATACAATCGAATAGGGGATTTGAATAGCCTAATTTATCTTATTTAGCCTCAAATAATAATAATAAAAATGCTCAATAATGACAAGACTTAGTGACAAGCCCACCAAGATAGCTCAATAACATAAAAATAAGCCTCCCAAGAGGGCAGAATGAAATATAATCAGTCATTGGGCCATTGAGAAGGCCTAATGAAGTCCAAAGTGTGCCATGGTGAGAGAATGGACTCCAAACATAGTGGACAAGAGATCGTCCCCTTGTTTCCCAAGTTAGTCACATGTGGTGCTCCCAAGTGTAGAAAAGTGTAACTAGGTTCGGTCTTTATAATGACATTAACAGTAGTTTTGTAAATGATGTAATGAAGGAAAATAAGATTACTATTGTAAGACTTGCTTCATGGGTTTCATGAACAAGGGATTTTATTTTAGATGGCTCCCATTGTGAGCCTTTAGGAATTGTCATAGAGTTAATGTCATGTATGGAATGTATATGAGTCTATAAAAGTGTCTAGAAGCCCTCCAACGACAAGCACTAGTCCTCCTCTTGAAGTCGGCCTCAAAACAGAGAGAAGAACTCATGTCGGCTCACTTAAAGTAGACACACTTTTTCAGATAAGCACAAGTCAGCTTATTTATGGGACAAACCACTATATATATGTGGGCAGGCTCTTTGCATTTCCACAGGAAAAAATCGGATATGTCTCAAGATTTTCGGATGACAATTAGAGTCAGAAGTTTGGTTGTCTCTCTGTGATTTCGTGAGGACAGTGGTTGTGAAGTAAGGTTCGGATATCTCTAAAGTTTGGGTGTCAAAAGCGCAGAGACAAGTTCAGGGATATTGCAAGAGGTAGGAGCTCAGATAAGGAGATAACTTTGCAGAGATAAGAACGATGCTATATCTCAATCAAAGAGTTCGGGTTCATCTCTGAGAATTCAGATGATAATTGCAGTGACAAATTTAGTGTCACTGACTCACTACAGTTCGGAGCTACCACAGCAAAGAAGAGTTTGAAGGGCTCAAGGTTCGGGATCTTTACAGTTTGATGTTACCACAGTGAGAAGGGTTTGTTGCCGCTTCGCTTCAATGCAATTATAGTTCAAGAATGTCCAACGCGAAAGAGGAGTCACGAGAAAGAAAGGAGCAGAAGACAATCAAGAGATATAGTGTCTTGGTCTTGGAGTGGCTAATAAGTCAAGGGTCTTGGTCTTGGTATTCGTCAATTGGAATCTCTATAAGAAGAATTTGTGTGGGTCAGTGTTACTTGGGAGCGGGAGCGAAAACGGGTGCGGTAGCAACATTTTTAGACGCTCCCAGTTTGGGAGCGATTCCCAAAGCGTTTTTTATATAATATATATATTTTTTATATTTTGATACATATATGTCAACAATGATGAATTAAATAGAACAAAAAAACAAAAACAAAAACAAAAACAAAAAAACAAAACAAAACAAAAACAAAAAACAAAAAAAAACATAGATTGAATCATATAACAGCAATCATCTAGATTCTAGAAGTTATAATCTTCATCAACCACGTCCACAAGTTAGTAACATACAACATATTGAGTCTCATGATTCATCAATCTTAAAGTTTCAAGCTTTCAAAATTCAATATATAACATTTATCATCATTGATCACTGAAGTTGTACTTGTAAGCTAAGTGTAACCATTACAACAAATAATATCTAACATGAAATGAAATGTTATAAAATGAAATGATTTCAACTTTCATGAAGCATCATATTCATAATTCATTACTAATGAGTTATAATTGCCAACTTCAAACTTAAATTGTCATGTATTGTTTAAAAAAATATCATAATAAATATGAAAGAGTCAATAGTTATAAAAACTACTACAAACTAGAAAAGACAAGTAAATCTATTATCTATTGCTTATGCTTGGGCCTCTTTCCACCACGAGAAATGTCTAATTTTTTAGTCTTGTTGGAAAATCGGGATCTTTGTCATTAATATCACCCTCTAAGCATTAATATCCAGAGGTATCTTTGTCATTACCTCTGTATCTGTATAAGGGTCTTTGTCATTAATATCACCCTCTAAGCATTAACATAAGATAGAAAAAGCATGGCATGTCAAGTCAAGATTCCGTTTGAGTGATGCGTACATTTTTAGGAGGGTCATGACAGAGGAGTTCGACAACCAATGTCACTAACATCAAAGTACATAGAGGGATTGGTGCTCTTGATTAAATATGACTTCCATACCCTAATACATGACAAAATTCAATGAAAACATTGCAATCCCCCAATCCTGAAATCTTGAAAAACTAATAAGTCTGTTGGATTTTGAATGAAATCTAAAATTCTACTATCTCCATATGAAATCCAATGAGGTCGGAACCACTCTCAAACATCCTGAGTCATTTAATGGTAATGTTAAAAATTTAAGTAAAAGGATAAAAACGAAGATTAAGGAGAATGTCACTTTTACTTTAAGAATTTAACATTACCATGAATCGCATATCAATACTAGGGCCATAGGCTTGATCATTAAGCTGCCCCACTCAAAACTTATTTGTTTCTTTGAAAAAAAAATTGCATTTGCAACATTACTGCAAAAAAAAAGTTTGCAAAAAAGGATAACGCTCTTGAAAAGGCAAGGAGCGTTTTTTTTTAGGGAGTGCGCTCCCGCTCGAAGCGCGAATTGGGAGCGGAAGCAAGAGGGGGGCAGCGCTCCCCTGCAACCTTGGTGTGGGTTTTCCTCTCAAAGAGTGAGAGGTTTTGGCCTTGGCTGATAGCCTACATTTTGTGTCTCTTGTCTATTTATGTTCATGCATTGGTTATTGTTTGATCAAGAAGAACATGAATAATATAAGAAGAAGATTCTAATCTAAAGAAGTAAAAAGCATTCACAAGCAGTTACTAATCGAAGAGAAATCACCTAATGCTAATGCCCTAGATTTCTCAACACAGTATCAGAGCTGATGTGTCGAAGTCAAGGAAGGGCATCTTATCAAGGGACACTCAAGGATCGAATCTCGAGAAAGGCATCAAAGCAAGTTGAAGGATATGAAAGTGAAATTTAAAAGATCTACATTAAAGAATCAAACCCTAGATCAAAGAAAAAACTCTACTTCAAAAGAAGTCTTGGGATCATCAAATAATCAAGGCCAAAGCCTTATTTCTACTCAAGGCAAATAGATCTACAAATCAAGGCAACTAGAAGTCTACATCAGCATAAGTATTGGATCCTACAGTAATCATCAAAAGACCACAAAGACCCTCATCAAGATAAAGAGATCTATAAAGCAAGGTAGCCCAAAGTATAGACATCCAAGAGAAGCTCTTTAAGGACGAAGATAACATCATCTTGGAGAAATTCAAAACCCTAGAAGCATTTCTAATCTACACTCATTCACCACTGAGAAGTCGAAGTATCTTGAAGACAAAGAAGGCTATAAGGCAAGTTCCCTCTAATTGAAGCAACGACCTCCCTATCCTTAAAGAAGATCATCCGAAGAAGCATCAAGACATCCTCATCAATCATCATCATCAAAGCGAGCTAGATCAAAGGCATTGTCATCATAAAAGGGACAATCTCCTTTTATTGAAGAAGGGATTTCATTTGAAAGAAGTGTTATCACCCCAAGAAACTCTCCTAGGTTGTATCTCAGAGATGCTCGGGAACATTACAAACTCAACAAAATGTTGGAAATATGGTGGATGAATGAAAGAAATGCTGCATATTCAAGCCAGATAACCACTTCTACTATGCTTAACCTCAGACATGGGTGAACACCCCCAGACTACAAGGCTTTAGACCACCAATCACTCACAGATTAAGGAATAGGTGAAGATGGAGAATACTGATCACACCAGCAGATACACAAGACCATGTGATGGTCGGCTGCAACCAGTTAAAGGTCTGCAAATCTATTTCTTAATACACTGACAGAATGACAACTCTCTGGTATTAAAACAACAGAGACCTGCACACACATTCAATGATACATGCTAAATCCTAACACAAAGGTGGGATGACAGCCCCTCTAATGCTAAACATTAACAGCACATGAATAAATGCAAAACAGGCACAGCCTAGAACAAGAAGAAGAAGTGGGCAGCGAGCAATTAACAGCAAAAGAAGCTTGCATTAGCTGAAAATGAAGACCAGACACTGCAGGTATCACAGTAGTTACAGTCTCCAGAAGTTGAAGCTTACAACAAAATATCATTCATCAGCCTCTTACATTCTGAGTCCTAAATCTATATAGAGGTTGATTACAAAAATATCTGCTAACCTATACGTGGAGGGGTCATAATGGACCACCAACCACATTAACTATTTGATAAAAATCTTTGTTACAATCTGCTGCTTGACTGAATATATTTGACATTTTTTGGTACTTTCGCTGTACTCCTCGAACAGGTGGAGCATTATCCCAATAAATTTCAATCACTGCTGCAGTCATTGAACTGCTCGAGGATCATCCTTTTCGTCCTTGACCGTGCTGTTGTTTGAAGGAGGTAGCTGAGGATTCAATGCACTGAGTACCGGATCATATCTTCCTTCTTTGCGCTCGCAAAACAGGCCAAGAACACTGAAAAATGCATGAAAAATGACGATGGCCTGTGAATGAATATTGATCGTTGGTTAACAAAATGGATGGCGAAGATTGAGGCAGGAGGAATCGGGAGGCGGATGATGGAATAAACAAGGGCCGTCAGATCATGTAATCGAACGGTGGAGATCATTCGACAGAGGATATCGGGAGATAGGCGGGTGAAGAAATGAGGGCCATCGGATCATGGTAGGACAGATCCAACAGCGATCGGTCGTGGAAGAGGGGCGGAAGTTAACGAGCGGAGAAGGACGGTTTTGCTATCGGGCGGTATTCCCCACACCGTCTACGGGAGGTGATTGGTTTACGTACACGACGGTGCGATGCAATGAAACGGCGACACATGGCTAACAGGACGGCGGGGAAACCATTTTCCCGCGGGTTAACGAGCTTGCAGTTTCGCGGAGCAGGGGCTGCGAACGCCGTCAAATCTGCAGGAGATGATCGGACGGCCCAGGATTAACGCACATATATGTTGGATGATGTGATAGGTGAGGGCGCAGCGAGTTATGATTTCTATTATATGCGCGGTTATAAATGGTAAAAACTTTAGCGCCGAAGTAAACGAAAGAAATAGGTTAATATGGGGTATAAAAGTTATCGGGATTTAATAAGGGTAAACAACAATAATGAAGATAGGGAGAACAAAGAGAATAAAAGGAAAGGAGGAAAAAGGGGGGGAACGGAGTAAAAGGAAGTGAGCGGGAAAATGGGAGAGGCAACGATAACCACTATAAACCATCTCTGAGCCAACAACCAAGGATCAAACTTATTCCTCCTGGAAAATCAGCAACATGTAGCAGAGCTAACATTGGCTCCTTCTGGAGATGAGATCCTCCCTGTGAGGTCTTGAGAACCTGTAGATCAATGCCTTCCCTGATGAAAAAAACTTAGCCAAAATTCCTAGTGTTCCATTGGGCATGGAGTCTACTTTGCCTAACTAATACTAATGAAACAAAATATTTACAAAAAACGCCCATTGACTGGGCCATCAAAAACTGGTTCCCCTCCCATACTTCGCAATATGAAAGTGTTGTTCCCTTGAATCTGTGAAATGATGAAAGGCCTGTCCAAAAAGCATCAAATTTCCCATGATTGCCTTTCTTTTTCCTTTAATGCATCCCATTTCAGAACCAAGCCTCCACCCTGAAAATTATCTGCTTTTGTTTTCTTGTCAAAAGCTTCCTTGATTTTTTTCTAATGTGCTGCAGCCCTTTCAACCAGTTGTTCTCTGATTTGATGTATCTCTACTAAATTTGTGATTCCTTTTTTCATGTCTTCTTCCTCATTCTGCTCTGATTGAAAGAACTTTGCCACAGGGAGAGTAAGCTGAATTGGGAATACTGCCTTTGTGCCATACACCAGCTTGAATGGAGAATTCCCTGTGGATCTCTTAATGGTCACTCTATCAGCCCAAAGTGCATATTTGAGCTTGGAATCCCAGTTCTTTTTGTTATCATCCAACAGCTTCTTGATTATCCTTATCATACTTTTGTTGGAAGATTTTGCTAGACCATTTCCTTGAGGATAATATGAGGTGGAATGAACTAGTTTAATACCCATTGAATCGCACATGTCCACCAACTCTTTTGCTCTGAAGGTTGCTGCATTATCTGTGATTAGTTTATGTGGACAACCAAATCTGGTAAGGATATTTTCGATTAAAAATTTCATGACCACATTATGATCAGCCTTCCTGGGAGGGATTGCTTCAATCCATTTTGTGAAATAACCAGTGGCTACTAATATCCATCTGTGCTGGCCACTGGAATGTGGATTGATTTCTCCAATGAAATCCAAGCCCACTACTAAAAAGGTCCTTTTGCAAATATTGGTTTTAAGGGCAGAGACTTCAACTGCTATTTTCCCTCAAATCTTCGGCACCTATCACAAGATTTAACGAAAGCAAATACATCAGAAAATAAGGAGGGCCAATAATAACCAGCTCTCAGGATTTTGTGAGCTGTAGTCTTCCGATAATGGTGCCCTCTGCACATGCTAAAATGAAATTGCTGCATAACTTTTGTTGTTTGTTCTTTGTCCAGACACCTTAAAAGAATTCCAGATGGATCCCTCCAATAGAGCAGATCTTCATTGATGCAATATTTCGCTGCTCTAAGTTTTAAAGTTCTAGCTTGACTTTGAGTAAATCCTGAAGGGATTTCTAGCTTAAATAAGAAATTAATTATTCCAGAATGCCAATCACAGGAAGCTAGATTTTCGGCCACCGACTGCTTTCTCTCTGGTTCAGCTGCTTCCTCTTCTTCTATTTGACCATTCTCTACAATTGCGCACAGGAAATCTATATCTAATGATCTACAATTTTCTTCAGCTAACAACGTGGCAAGACCCTGACCTTTGACAAGCTTGGTGGGCTTCAGTTCTATGTTAAATTCAATCAACTTTGCCATCCATTTAGCCCTTCTTCCATTAGCATCAGGTTGTGTCAAAACATCTTTTATTGCAGTAGAGGGTACATATGCCATTATCTTGGAATGCAAAATATAAATTCTGAAAGCTTTCAAGGATTTGATAAAAGCATATGCTTGTTTTTCAATAATGTCATACCTCAGCTCAGCATCCCTTAAGTTTTTGCTGAAAAATGCTATTGGATGTTCTGAACCTTCTTCGTATGCCTACAACAATACGGCTACAATGGTATCTTCAGAGGCAAATGAGAATACATGGAACTCCTTGCTGTAATATGGGCTTATTAACGTAGGAGCTTCCATTATAGCCTTTTTGATGGAATCAAATGATTTTCTTGCCGCATCAATCCATCTTACCTCTGACCCTTTTCTCAACATGGAGGTAATATGCTTCACTAGTTCTGCAAAATTCAGTATAAACCTCCTCACAAAATTTATTTTGGCCAAAAAAGACTGGATATCCTTCTTTGATCTCGGGACAGACAAATTATGTACGGCTTTTACTCTTTCTGGGTCAATTCGAACACCTGCAATAGAAACAAGGTGTCCTAACAACTTGCCTTCTTCTGAAGCAAATTGAGAATTTTTTAGGATTGATTGAAATCCCAAACCTTCTACACTTCAGGAACACTTTCTTCAAATGTTGTAAATGCTCATGATCGCTGCTAGAGCATACTGTTATGTCATCAAGGTAGATAAGAACAAATTTATCCTTCTCTCCCACGAAAGCTATATCCATAGCTCTCTGAAAGGTGGCTCCAGCATTCATCAGTCCAAAAGGCATCTTGGCATACATAAAAGTGCCCCAAGGAGTGGTAAATGCGGTCTTCTCTTGGTCATCTGGATGCACAGCAATTTGATTAAAGCCTGAAAATCCATCTATGAAAGACATCACTTTGGCCCCTAAAACCTTCTGCAGCAAGTGCTCCATCTTGGGTAAGGGATAATTATCTCTCTTTGAGCACTTGTTTAGATTTCTGAAATCAACACAGAGTCTGATTTCTCCACTTTTCTTCCTCACTACCACCAGATTGGCTAACCATTTAGAAAATCTGAGAGAGACTATAATCTTGGCAGCCAGCAATTTTTTAATTTATTTTTCAATCAAAGAAAGAAGCATAGGATTTATTAGTCTCGACTTTTGTCTGAAAGGAACAGTGTCTTTCTCCAGAGGGATTTTATGCTGGATTATGTTTTTATCATACGTTTTCAAGTCACTATACTCCCAGGCAAACACATCAACAAATTGCTTCATTAATTTGCAGTATTCAGAACTTTGATCAACAGACACATGGGTGGACAAATTTATATATCTAGGCTGACCTAGACTTCCTATATCGTGCTTACAGACTGCAGATTGATCTTCTTTTTAGCAGCCTTGTAAGGTACATCATTATGGTCAAACAGTCTTTCCACAGGAATTAGACCCTTAGGTATATGATTGCTGGGAAGCTGGACAATGCTATCTTTACCGATTTTATTTCTAAGCTAGGACTAGGGGTTTTCTACCAAGGCTTCATTTTCTTGGTCAATTTGGAATTCAGAAAACTCATCAATGACTTGTAGAAATCTATTTATCTCATCATCATCATCAAAAACTTTCCAATGTTGGACATTATCTGGCAAGGATGGTCTGTATTTCATTTGGATTTCATACACTAGTCTGGGAGGCATTGGAGGGATAAATAGACTAGCAGATAAAGCAAGGGAATCAGCGAGCTGATTTTGGGCTCTAGGAATGTATGAAATACAGAAATAATCAAAAGAATCTTTGATTCTCCATACCTCATCTCTGTATGCTTTCAGCCTTGGATGCTTTGCCTGAAATGTTTTATTTACTTGCTGAATGATCAGGTCAGCATCTACAAACACCTTTATGTTCTTGATTCCTCTGTCTTTTGCAGCATTCAGTCCCAATATCAAAGCCTCATACTCTGCTATATTGTTTGTGACTTGAAATGCCAGCTTAAAAGACAGCTGCGTGCTTTTTTGTTTTGGAGACATCAGCACCACCCCTGCTCCTGAAGTCTCCCTGGAACATGCTCCATCGAAGAACATCTCCCAAACGCGACTTCCTTGCTCTTCTTCTGCCTAAACTATTGGTTTTCTGATCTGCATTGAGGCCTTCTGAGATTCTTCTATTTGGAGTATACATGCTCCAAAATCAGTGTCCACTACATATATTGGATGATTTGTAGGATTCTTCTCGTCACTGATGATGTATGCCAGTTGTGCTTCTCTGTACAATCTCCTGCTTTCTCCTCCAAAAACTGGGATAGTGGCATAAGAATTAAGATAGATCGTTCTGTAATGTCCCACCAAGTCTCTTAATCCATCCTCTTGACAATAGCATGCCAAACTTAGGAGGAACATCTGCTACCACAATGTCCATCACCATACTCTTCATAAAAGCCATGTCTTTTATCAGTCCTAGACACTTCACCTTTCTTGAGTCAAAAGAGAATAAATCATGATATGGTCTGGTGATGTCAAGGCCTAACTCTTCCATGACAGCCTTTGGCATCAGATTGTGGCTAGCCCCGGTGTCTAGCGGGCAATTGTGGAGGATTTTATCATGAATGATCAAGGAGACATAAAAAGATGGAGAGTTATTATCAGCAGGTTCGGTCATTGGGGTAAGCACAACTGCAGGCCTATCATCTTGCAAATTGACAGAGTTGGTGGAGGTTTGTGTGGCTTTCAGCTCAAGGGTTTCAAGGATAGGCTTTCTAAACACTTCACTCTTTACAAGTTCTATCAGAGGCACAGATATTTTTAATTTCTAGACTTCTGCTTTGAGACTAAAAAGGGAAGGGGACTTTTCAGGACCTCTTACCTCTTAAACTTGTGCTTTGAGGATGACTAGATCAGCTGCTAGTCTCTTTTGTCTGGTATTCTGTGACTCTGTTTGGACAGCAGCTCTTTGGGCAGGATTCTCCTTGATATTATTTGCATTAGACCTCAAGTTATACCTTTGTTGTTCACCAATTTGCAGAACAACTCCTCTGTCCCACAGATTTTGTTGTTCTTGCAGCAAAGAATCTTCATATTCAGTGAATGTCAAGAAGGCAGCACTGCTTTATCTTCCATACATTGAATTTCATCCTCATCTTCATTATGTTCCTCCTCCATGACTACATTCTGGAAAGGACCTTTAACTTTGTGTTCTTCATTTGGTTCTTTACCCCTCTGCATTATTTGCAACTGTTCATTTGCTCTTTTGTATGGATTTGAATTTCTGGGAGCAAATGTGTTCTGCTGCCTTGTTTTTCCTGAGTTCTGCTCAGTCTTCAGCTTAAATATCTCAGCAGCTAATGACTCTATCATTCTAGTCATTTTATCTAGTTTGGGCTCTAAAGATGAGGCAGAGGAAGAAGAAGCCTCGCTTCTCTACCTTCTTCTGTCAGCTTGACTTTTCAGCTTTTCTGCAGCCATAATATTGGATTCTACTTCTAGGGCTGCATCCTGCTTGTCTGCCAGCGTGGCACATCTTCTTTCTCTTAACAACAGGGAGAAATCAAAGTCAAAAGCATTGGCATATGTAAGTTTGGCTGAAGTAGGAGTTGGCTTTACTTCAGCTAGTATTTTACTGTACATACGATTGAATCTTTTATTAAAATCAGGCAATGATTCCCCATTTTCTCTCTTCAAGTTACCAAACTCAGTATGGTCATACAGCAGGTCCTTTTTATCTCCCCAGTGCTTTAAAAATGCATCATCTAAGGCTTCGATATCGGCAATAGGTCTAGGAGTCAATTCTCTGAACCACTTTCTGGCCTCTCCATCAAGGCTCTGAACAAAAACTCTCATCCACACATCATTTTCATTTATATCTAAGTTATCAGCATAATTGTAAAAAGCTTCAAGGTGTTCTTCAGCAGTTACCCCATCTATACCAGTGAACTTAGGCATATATTTTTGGTACTCTCCTACAGGCATGGCATTTAAAGGAACAGGCAAGACTAGGGTCCATACCTAGCAGCAACAATCCTTTCCATCCTCGTAGGTGCTTGCTGACCTGCCATGACTGGGATATGTGGAAGACTACTGGCAGACTAAATAGTATGAAACAATGAAATGGATGGCAGAGACAAGGGAATATGATGCACTGTATGGGATGCAATCTTTGGACTCAGATCCAAAGGGGAACTAACTGTACAAGAAGCTGTTTGAATCTCTGCAAGTTATTCTTCACTAGCAACACAAGGTTCTAACTCTTCAAACTGTCTATTCTCAACTATGACCTCCTCTTGCAGAGATATATAAGATTTCTTACGCTTACTTGATCCTGATGCTCCTTTCTGTGAAGTTTTTCTTCGACTTAACAATCTTCTCAGGGTCAGGCACTGGTTCAGCTGGTGATTTCTGAGGATTTCTTCGAGTATGTCTCACAAACTGAGCCAGAACTGCAATGTGAAGTCGCCACCAAGTAGGTCCTCCAGTAGAGTCGCCAGATAGATGATTAAAACCAGTAATGTGTCTAGACCTTGTCTGTCATCAAAACCCGGAACTGTGTCGTTCTCCCAGGGACGCTGAGCTTCAACCTTCGTTCCCCGGCAATGGCGCCAATTTATGTTATCACCCCAAGAAACTCTCCTAGGTTGTATCTCAGAGATGCTCGGGAACATTACAAACTCAACAAAATGTTGGAAATATGGTGGACGAATGAAAGAAATGCTGCATATTCAAGCCAGATAACCACTTCTACTATGCTTAACCTCAGACATGGGTGAACACCCCCAGACTACAAGGCTTTAGACCAACAATCACTCAGATTAAGGAATAGGTGAAGATGGAGAACACTGATCACACCAGCAGATACACAAGACCATGTGATGGCCGGCTGCAACCAGTTAAAGGTCTGCAAATCTATTTCTTAATACACAGACGGAATGACAACTCTCTGGTATTAAAACAACAAAGACAGAGATGCTCGGGAACATTACAAACTCAACAAAATGTTGGAAATATGGTGGATGAATGAAAGAAATGCTGCATATTCAAGCCAGATAACCACTTCTACTATGCTTAACCTCAGACATGGATGAACACCCCCAAACTACAAGGCTTTAGACCACCAATCACTCAGATTAAGGAATAGGTGAAGATGGAGAACACTGATCACACCAGCAGATACACAAGACCATGTGATGGCCGGCTACAACCAGTTAAAGGTCTGCAAATCTATTTCTTAATACACAGACATAATGACAACTCTCTGGTATTAAAACAACAAAGACCTGCACACACATTCAATGATACATGCTAAATCCTAACACAGAGATGGGATGACAGCCCCTCTAATGCTAAACATTAACAGCACATGAATAAATGCAAAACAGGCACAGCCTGGAACAAGAAGAAGAAGTGGACAACGAGCAATTAATAGCAAAAGAAGCTTGCATTAGCTGAAAATGAAGACCAGACGTTGCAGGTATCACAGTAGTTACAGTCTCCAGAAGTTGAAGCTTACAACAAAATATCATTCATCAGCCTCTTACATTCTGAGTCCTAGATCTATATAAAGGTTGATTACAAAAATATCTGCTAACCTATACGTGGAGGGGTCATAATGGACCACCAACCACATTAACTATTTGATAAAAATCTTTGCTACAATCTACTGCTTGACTGAATATATTTGACATTTTTTGGTACTTTGGTTGTACTCCTCGAACAGGGGGAGCATTATCCGAATAAATTTCAATAACTGCTGCAGTCATTGAACTGCTCGACGATCATCCTTTTCGTCCTCGACCGTGCTACTGTTTGAATGAGGTCGCTGAGGATTCAATGCACTGAGTACCCGATCATCTCTTCCTTCTTTGCGCTTGCAAAACAGGTCAAGAACACTGAAAAATGCATGAAAATGGACGATGGCCTGCGAATGAATACTGACCGTTGGTTAACAAAATGGATGGCAGAGATTGAGGCAGGAGGAATCGAGAGGCGGATGATGGAATAAACAAGGGTCGTCAGATCATGTAATCGAACAGTGGAGATCATTTGACAGAGGATATCTAGAGATAGGTGGGTGAAGAAATTAGGGCCATCGAATCACGGTAGGACAGATCCGACAACGATCGGTCGTGGAAGAGGGGCGGAAATTAACGGGCGGAGAAGGAAGGTTTTTCTATCGGGCGGTATTCCCCGCACCGTCTACAGGAGGTGAGTGGTTTACGTACACGACGGTGCAATGCAATGAAACGGCGACACATGGCTGACATGACGGCGGGAAAACCATTTTCCCGTGGGTTAACGAGCTTGCAGTTTCACGAAGCGGGGGCTGCGAACGCCGTCAAATCTGCAGGAGATGATCGGACGGCCCAGGATTAACGCACATATATGTTGGATGATGTGACAGGTGAGGGTGCGGCGAGTTATGATTTCTATTATATGCGCGGTTATAAATGGTAAAAACTTTAGCGCCGAAGTAAACGAAAGAAATAGGTTAATATGGGGTATAAAGGTTATCGGGATTCAATAAGGGTAAACAACAATAATGAAGATAGGGAGAACAAAGAGAATAAAAGGAAAGGAGGAAAAAGGGGGGGAACGGAGTAAAAGGAAGTGAGCGGGAAAATGGGAGAGGCAACGATAACCACTATAAACCATCTCTGAGCCAACAACCAAGGATCAAACTTATTCCTCCTCCTGGAAAATCAGCAGCATGTAGCAGAGCTAACAAGAAGATCATCCAAAAGGGCACTAACACATCTTCATCAACTACCATCAAAGGGATCAAGTTGACGATTTCATCTTCACTTGTCAAGTAAGTATCTTTTATTATATAATCTAATCTAGTAAAATGACTTCGTTTTGCAAGGAGTTCCATAAGTTGATTGGTTCATCGAACTTCCTTGCATGGAAAAAGAGGATAAACATAGTCCTTGAAGAAAGTGAAGTCATTTCAATGGAAAAGTCTCCACACCATTCGAAGGTCAAGCATTATTTGAATACATGGAAAGGGATCAAAGGTCTCAAGGGATTCTTATGAAATCATTCAAAGGTCCCCTCATCCCTGTACAACAGGATTGGATACATCAAAGAGATATATGATAAACTAGTAGAACTATTCTCTGAAGATGCGATAAAGAAGGTCACATCACTTAGATCTAATCTACACAAATTGAAGGTATTAAAGGATAAAGTGTTATCTTCATAAGATCTCAATTGCAAGTTCTGGGAGAGATAATCCTCATTGTTCTAAATGCACTAACTGATGAACAAGGTAGCAAATGTCTATGAAGAAAAGAAGGCTATCCCATTCAACAACTTGTGGTTTCTATGCAAGATAGAAGAAAATTGGTTGAGGGCAAAAAGTATTTTGACATTTGTTGGAAGGACAGAAGATCATAGCTAAGACTCGATGCTATGAGCATTACAGGAAAGATTGTCCTAAGCTCAAAAAGGACAATAACAAGGAAGATAGAGAAGAAGTCCATTTCACTGAAGAAGTGGTGGAAGTTGTAAGAGGAAAAGCATTAGAAGCAAGAGCTCGTGACATCACCATAAGGAAACATGAAGGACAACTATGGCAATCATTGGGAACCTCATTAGAAACTTAAGGAAAGGAAGAAGTCATCCAGGGCAAGTCTCATCCTACATCAAGTCAAAAGGAAACATCTGTTGAATAGGGATATGAAAGATCCTCAAGATTCTCTGATGGAATCCTCATCGGAGGGTTCACCGATCTAGAGAGGAAGCAAGTGTTTCATTAGGAACTCCAACTTGTGGAATTCATGGGATGATGACATAAGAGATGAAGCAGATCAAGGAGTTGAAGATCTTTCCAATCAAGGAAGCTACTGAAAGAAGCCTAGATGACCTAAAGGTAAATGAGGTATGTATGCTTGTATTCAATATTATAATGTTATATGGTTGCAGGTAACATGGATCACTACTCTATCTTGAGAAGCATGATCAAAGGAAAGTAATGTCCTCTTATGAAAGGATTCTGGAAGGCATGAGTCACACTATATGAAATCAACATAATATGTCCTCATATGAAATATGAGGTGGTTGACTACAATTGAGGAACTCTAATTGGAAGCTCCAGGGAATGAAATGAAATGTGTGAAGAAAGGAAGGAAGAGATCATGAGATATACAACCATGGTAAAGGAAATCAACATCTGGAAGACCAAGGAGATTTGACTAGGAAATCTCCCAGAAAGAAATGAAGACTCTGGTGGAAGTCTAGAAAAGATGGAGACCCTTAACAATGAATATCTTTGGGAGATATGTCAACATGTATGCAGGATGATGATGCACACCAGAAAATGTCATGATGAAAGACCATCACAAAGGTAACTTTGATTTAAGTGTTCACTTCTTATTTTTTAACAAATACCTAGATGGGTTTATGCAGATCTGCCAAGGGAAGAACTGTGGATGTCTTCCAAGAAGACCATATAGAAGGATGTAAGATCCTTCTGGAAAATATGGCATGAAGCAAGACTAGAAGAAGACTAATGGATCACTTTCTAATGAAAGGAACAATGACATGACTGACTAATGGATGAATGTGATGGATGTTTTGTGCCCTACAAAGAAGCCCCAAAATATGAAGACTCCTTGACAAAGAAATTCATGACATCCAAAGAAGGAGCTCTTCAAGCAGTTGGTTGAGTAGCTATTGTAGATCCCTAATTAAGAGGGAACCTAAAAACAAGTTTCTTACTTGGAAGAAACTTGGAAATTCCTAAGCCAAGAGGGAGCTTAGGTACACTCCTTTCTTAGGAATGAGTACATTGTGTTATTGGAATTAATATGTCCTCCCTAATTGAAAGGGAGAGATAGACACATCATTTTGGTCTTCACCTGGGAAGACAGAATGGAGGATTGGTAAACATCTGACATCTGATGCTCTTTGAGGATGAGATAGGGCATACAAGATAAGAGTAGTTGTAGAAGGCCGATATTCTTTGAGGACTGGCTATCCAAGATAAGAATAGTCCAAAGTAGATCATACTCTGTGAACACCCGGGTGGAGTATGTACCTTGAGAAACAATGATTATGGTGTCTATAAATCATTGGTCTCGCCAGCATTGTGCTCTGATCATGTGGATAGAGTTGTTAGTCAAGGCCTTGCTATGTGACAATGTTGGTTAAATATGATGCTAGATAGATGTGTTACCAATCCGATTCTTCTTATGAGAAATTCTTCAAATTGAGAATGACCAAGTACCATTGTGAATACATCCCTAGTTAAGAGGGAGTGTTAAAAAATGTAACTAGGTTCAATCTTCATAATGACATGTAACTATGACTTTTGTAAATTATGTAAAGAAGGAAAATAAAATTATTATTGTAAGACTTGCTTCATCAGTTCCATGAGCAAGGGATTTTATTTTAGATGGCTCCCATTGTGAGCCTTTAGGAATTGTCATAGAGTTAATGGCATGTATGGAATGTATATGAGTCTATAAAGGTGTCTAGGAGCCCTCCAACGACAAGCACTAGTCCTCCTCTTGAATTCAGCCTCAAAACAGAGAGAACAACTCATGTCAGCTCACCTAAAGTAGACACACATATTCGGATAAGCATTGGTCGGCTTATTTAAGGGACAAACCACTATATATACGTGGGAAGGCTCTTCCCATTTCCACAGAAAAATTCAGATATGTCTCTAAGATTATCGAATAACAATTACAGTCAGAAGTTCGGTTGTCTCTCTGTGATTTCGGTAGGGCAGTGGCTGTGAAGGAAGGTTCGGATCTCTCTAAAGTTTGGGTGTCAAAAGAGCAGAGACAAGTACGGGTATATTGCAAGAGACAGGAGCTCGAATAAGGAGATAAATTTGCAAAGATAAGATCGATGATATATCTCAAGCAAAGAGTTCGGGTGGGTTCATATCTGAGAATTCGGATGATAATCACAGTGGCAAATTTGGTGTCACTATAGTTCGAAGCTTGTTAAAATTGGCAACTAGGGCCAAACTCCATGTGGGTCATCTTATTTATGGGAGCTTATATTTTTCTTGGATTCCTCTCATCGAGAGGTGTAGGATTGATCTAAAGATCATCCGATTCTGATAAGTATTCATGGAGATATGAATTTATTTGTGTTATGAGACAATTTGTCAAGGTCGACCAGCAACCAAATAACCCCCACTTGTGCTCAACGTTTTAGTATAAAATGAGGTGGCTTGATAGTCATTTAGACACACACTTCACTCTTGATTTTTCTCCACTTGTTTTGGGTTTTAGTGGCAAAAGAAATCTAAGAGGATGAAGCCCTAGACGCATGAGGAAAGGAGATGTTTTGGCCGCAATCAATATGGGGTATCTACGCTACCCTAATGTAGAGAAGCTCTACGCTAAAGGAGATACCCTAACACTGCCATGGTAAAGAAGGCTTAAAACGCAACTATGGAGAAGAAAGCCTAAACGCAGCTATGATGAGGATGCCCTAGCTAAATGTAGTCATGATGCCCTAATCCTATACGCTGTTTTGGAAGGGTTTCTAATACTCTACGTTGTCATGGAGGACAGCCCTTAGATGCAGCAAAGAGGCAATTTGGGGACTGTGTTAGTGCTCATTGAAGGATATACGAGTTGTTGTTAGATGGTCGAAGAGTTGGCTTGAGGGTCAAGTTTCAACAAAGGATAACGCAGGTCTATGGGGCAGTTTTAAGGTAGGTTATCTATGTGTTTGTGGGCGGTAGGTACAAGAGGAGAGTTGTAGTTGGAATTCTAAATGCTGATGTTTTGGACATGTTAAGTTTCTGTTGTGCTAGGCCACAAGACATAGCACCATAGCTGGGCTTGCATAGGGTATCTAAGGATTGTCATATGTTCAAAGGTTTCAACGTAGCAAAGGAGGGGCTATCCTACAGTATGTCGCAGTCTTTCAAGCGTTGTTTGGGAGTCTGTTGGAGAAGTCTAAGGCTATAGCCAAAAGCCCTAACCAGACAGTCAGAAACAGCCATATGCAATCAAGGTTGGAGCAGCATGGATCAGTTTGATATTGATGCCAATGTGTGAGGGTTGGTAGCACTGTCTTGATGGCCTAAACAGTCCATGATGAACGTTGTCCCATCTCCCATCCAATGCAGCAAATAGAGGTGAACTAATGCAGTCCATGATAAGATGTGATAGCAAGGTGCAGCATGATGTTGAATGCTACTACATAATGATGGGCATCATGCTGAAGTGTAGTGTGGCATGTTGTGTGCAACACTTGTAACAAAGTGCAGCTCAGTGATAATGAATGCTACAATGAGATGCAACATGATGGGCACAGTGAGGTACAGTATGAGGCAGCGCTGGGAGGTGCAGCAGTATGATGTGTGCAAACATGGTAATGAGGTCCAGCATGACAATTAGGTGTAGCACAGAAAGGTGCAACGCAGTGAGGTGCAACATGGTGATGGAGTCACCTTGGATCACTGGAAGCAATATGCCTTTAAATTCAGTTCAAATCTACTACCTCATATGCTATCTTCTTAGAGAAGATCTCTGCTCTTATTTAGATAAGTCAAAAGGTTGACTTCTAATGTATACGTACTATCTCTCTCTCTCTGATGAACTATTGACGAACATATAAGAAGAATTAATCAAGGGTTTCCCCACATTGGGGTTTGTCCCTAGCTAGCGCCACATCTTGTGTCCTCTTGTCTTGGCTTGTCTTTTTCGATTTATGTTTATGTTCTATCTGCATTTTACTATCATTCTAAATGTGATTGTTAATATGGAATTGATATTGAGCTAATATGGAAAATGGAAGTAAATTTGCTATCAGCATAGAACATACCTAAAATTAGCATGGTATCAGAGTTGGGGTGAAGACAATGCCCAAGCAAGAGTGAAAGAGCAATCACCGAAGACAGTTGGGAAAGGACAAAAAGTTCAATGGACTCCTTATCCCTCTTCAAATTCACCAAGGGTGAAGTCGAAGCAGAGAATATTATCAGAATGGCGCTGCGGAAGCTTCTAATCGCCTACCTAAAGATCACTTCAATGGGACGTCCGAATCTAAGGGTGGAAGGAAAGGCAGATGCCTTGCTTGCAATAAGTTTGGCCATTATGCGAAGGAGTGTCCGAATGGTAGGGACACATCACTTGATGATGATAATAATCATTCCAGGGACATCCTCAATGATCGGAGGAATGACAGGTAATGCAGGTCATCAAGGAAATGACCGACTCTTCAAAGAGAGCAAGGAACCCCAGGTATGAAGAATCAAATGTTGTTTCTGATAAGTTAAAGGAGTATGAAGCTCTCCCTAATTTGGTAGAGATGGAAACAATCGTGGAGATTATACTTGGAGTCAATGCCACCTATCCCGGAAAGGGTGAAGGGAATGCTACCCTTCACTTGAATGAGGGTAACACAATTCATTTACAAGAAGTTCTTTATGTACCTGATCTCAAGAAGAACCTGGTGTCCATTTCAACAATGGAAGTCAAAGGTTTCAAGGTGGCATTCATCGATGGAAAGGTATGTGTTTGAAAATGGAATTTTCAAAGATGCTTTTATTCTTGAGTTCAGGATTGGCAATTTGTATCAAGTTGCAGGAAGTCCATTAGGGACCATGTCAATTGACACATCCCTTCTATAGCACCAAAGGCCTGCTTATTACGGGACCCCACCCGAGGGCCGATGTGAGTCAAATGGTGACAAGGATGCCTAAATTCAAGAAGAGCATGAAGGTACATGTCTGAGATGTACCGAAAGAAAATCTTACAAGGGGACCATTTCCCTCATGTAGCAAGTCCATAGATTTGGAACAACCCGAGGGGTTTGAGATTCATGATCAGGAATCTCATGTATGCAGGTGGAAGAAAGCCCTCTATGGCTTGAAGAAAAACACCCCAGACTTGATATGAGAGGATTGATAGTTGTCTGATGAAGCTGAGATTCACTAGGAGTGAAGCCGATCCAAACCATTGCTTGAAGGTTGTGGATGATAAACCTCTCATACTAGCACCTTATGAGGACGACCTCTTCCTGACAGGTGCAGACCCTCTCATTTGCAAAAGTAAGAGGGAGTTGTATTCCGGATTTGGAACAGTAAACTGCAAGCCCGTGACTACCTCAATGGAGCTTAACTTTCAGAAGTTATGCCAGACCTGATTTGAGAAATGCCTTTGAGTTTCATAAACTCATTCTAGCATATTGATGTTCTTGGCGAACTCCCGTCTAGATATATGTTTTGTAGTTAGCATGTTGAGCTCATATATGGTTGAGCGTCACTAGATTGGTGCCAAAAATCTTCTGAGATATCTTCGGGGCACAATCTCTCATGGATTGAGATACACTGCCAGAAATGTGAAGCTGCATGATTATTCGAATGCTCACTGGGCAGGCAGTGTGGAGGATCGCAAGAGCACTTCTGGGTGCTGGTTCTCTTTGGGTTTTGCTACGATATCCTGGATGAGTAGAAAGCAAAAGTCAGTTGCTTTGAGCATCGCTGAGACCGAATACATAACTACAAGTATGACCTTGTGTGAAGCTGCTTGGTTGAGGAAGCTCTTCAGTGAGCTATTTAGACACATGTTGGATACCACCATGATCTTCTGTGATAACCAGAGGGGGATTTGATTGTTAAGGAATCATGTATTCTACGATCGTTCCAAGCATATAGACATTAGGTACCACTTTATCTGGGATATGGTACATCGATGAGCAAGAAGGCTCCATCGCATTGGGATTGATGTGCAGGTCACCGACATTCTGTCAAAGCCCCTTGGAAAGGTCAAATTTGTGACTTCCCGAGAACGATTAGGAGTCGTGGAGAGACTCTCCTCTAAGGGTCCTATATGATATGGACATTGAGCTTGGGGGTACATCGTGGAGGGATGAGTAACCATAGGGTGAGTGGTCCAGCCTTCCCCTAGTGGTTTGCTATGTAGGCAGGATAAGTGGTTCATCCTTCTCCTGTCGAGACACAATCATAGGGTGAGTGGTTCAGCTTTCCCCTAATGATTTATTGTGTACAGGGTGAGTGGTTCAACCTTCCCCTGGGATACCCCTTGCGACATGTAGGCAGGATGAATGGTTCATCCTTCTACTGTCGAGACATCCTACCCATGCAATCTGGGACTCATGGGAAGTTCCTCTCATCTGGCCAATGAGCAGGGAAATGAGGATAGTGACCATAGTAGTATTGATGGACACATCATGTTACTACCGTACTCCCTCTGCTAGGATGATATTGATCTAGGATCAATGAAACTGACTTTGGGTCAGTATGAGTGGTTTGAGACACTCTCTTTTGGAACTGACTTCGAGTCAATAAGAGTGATATAACTCACTCTCTTCTGATATTAACCTGGGATTAATGAAACTGACTTCGGGTCAGTAAGAGTTATATAACTCACTCTCTTTTGATATTGATCTGGGATCAATGGAATTGACTTCGAGTCAGTAAGAGTGATATAACTCACTCTCTTTTGGAACTGATCTGGGATTAGTAAGAGTGGTATGAGACACTCTCTTCATATGGGACTGACTTCGGGTCAGTATAGAATGGTATAAGACATTCTCAATCAATTCTTCTTCTTCATGGTTCAGCAGAGCAGTGCAGGGCACTGATGGCAGAGATAGTACAGTCTGGCAGATGGATTAGCAGATGGAGTTCTCCCTAGTTGAGAGGGAGTGTTAAAATTGGAAACTAGGGCCAAACTCCATGTGGGTCATCTTATTTATGGCAGCTGATATTTTTCTTGGATTCCTCTCATCAAGATGTGTAGGATTGATCTAAAGATCATCCGATTCTGATAAGTATTCATGGAGATATGAATTTATTTGTGTTATGAGATGATTCATCAAGATCGGCGAGCAACCAAATAACCCCACTTGTGCTCAATGTTTTAGAATAAAAGGAGGTGGCTTGATAGTCATTTAGACACACACTTCACTCTTGATTTCTCTCCACTTGGTTTAGGTTTTAGTGGCAAGAGAAATCTAAGAGGATGAAGCCCTGGATGCATGAGGAAAGGAGATGTTTTGGCCGCAATCAAGAAGGGGTATCTACGCCGCCCTAATGTAAAGAAGCTCTATGCTAAAGGAGATACCCTAACGCTATCATGGTAAAGAAGGCCTAAAACGCAGCTATGTAGAAGAAAGCCTAAATGCAGTTATGATGAGGATGACCTAGCTAAACGCAGTCATGAAGCCCTAATCCTATACACTATTATGGAAAGATTTCTAATACTCTACGCTATCATGGAGGACAACCCTTAGACGCAGCAAAGAGGCAAAGACAGTGAGGCAATTTGGGGACTGTGTCAGTGCTCATTGAAGGATATATGAGTTGTTGTTAGATGGTCGAAGAGTTGGCTTGACGGCCAAGTTTCAACAAAGGATAACGCAGGTCTGTGGGGCAGTTTTAAGGTAGGTTATCTATGTGTTTGTGTGGGCCGTATGTACAAGAGGAGAGTTGTAGTTGGAATCCTAAATGTTGTTGTTTTGGACATGTTAAGTTGTTGTTATGCTAGGCCATAGGTCATAGTACCACAGCTAGGCTTGCGTAGAGCAGCTAAGGATTGTCATATGTCCAAAGGTTTCACTGTAACAAAGTGCAACATGTTGTGTAGCATGTTGTGTCCAGCACTTGTAACAAATTGCAGCTCAGTGATAATGAATGCTACAATGAGATGCAGCATGATGGGCACAATGAGGTACAGTATGAGGCAACACTGGGAGGTACAGCATGATGATAAGATGCAACAATATGATGTGTGCAGCATGGTAATGAGGTCCAACATGATGATTGGGTGTAGCACAGAAAGGTGTAGCACAGTGAGGTGCAGCATGGTTATGGAGTCACCTTGGATCAGTGGAAGCAGTATGCCTTCAACTCAGCTCAAATTTGCCACCTCATATGCTATCTTCTTAGAGAAGATCTATGCTCTTATTTAGATAAGTCAAAAGGTTGACTTCTGATGTATATGTACTATCTCTCTCTCTCCGCTGAACTATTCAAGAACATATAAGAAGAATTGATCAAGGGTTTCCCCACATTGGGGTTTGTCCCTGGCTAGCGCCACATCTTGTGTCCTCTTGTCTTGGCTTGTCTTCTGCGATTTATGTTTATGTTCTATCTACATTTTACTATCATTCTAAATGTGATTGCTAATCTAGAATTGATATTGAGCTAATATGGAAAACTGAAGTAAATTTGCTATCAGCATAGAACATATCTAAAATTAACAGAGCTGCCACAACAAAGAAGAGTTTAAAGGGCTCACAGTTCAGTATCTTTACAGTTTGATGTTTACCACAGTGAGAAGGGTTTGATGCCTCTTCGCTTTGGTACCATTATAGTTCAAGATGTAGTCCTAGTGCTAAGAATGTCGAAAGCGAAAGAGTCACGAGAAAGAAAGGAGCAGAAGACAGTCAAAGAGATCTAGTGTCTTGGTCTTGGAGTGGCTAATAGGTCAAGGGTCTTGGTCTTGGTATTCTTCAATTGGAATCTCTATAAGAAGAATTTGTGCGGGTTTTCCTCTCAAAGAGTGAGAGGTTTTGGCCCTGGCTGATAGCTTACATTCTATCTCTCTTGTCTATTTATGTTCATGCATTGGTTACTGTTTGATCAAGAAGAACACTAATAATCTAAGAAGAAGAAGATTCTAATCTAAAGAAGTAAAAAGCATTCACAAGCAGTTACTAATTGAAGAGAAATCACTTAATGCTAATGCCCTAGATTTCTCAACACCAAGTGGGTGTGGGGGCACAAGGACATCCCCATGGGTCTCCAAGTGGATCGATGATGCCTGTAACCCATTCGTAAGGGCTAGGATGATGACATAACCCCTCTCTTTGACTCCTACAATGAGACAAACCTCATCTACACTCTGGAACATCTACCAAGTGTATGGTGCAAGTGTAGAGTCGGCTAGGCATGGTGAACTAAACGCATCATCCTCATCCAAAAAAGGTGGAACACAAGCAATCCCTAAGTGTTGTTGGGGATCCATGAAGTACTCTATGCTATGGTGGAGGCCCATGGCTCTCAACGTTCACCCTACAAGTGCCTATGTGGCCTTCTAGAGGGCTTGGACCCCGTATAGGGAGACCAATCCCCAAATGGAGACCCACCTGCAATCTTGCATAAGATCCAATGTGTCCCCTTGCCCTCTAATACAACAAATCATTAGAATAATCAAGTAAAAGAGCTCACAAATCATGAAATCAATCGGACAGTTCATGGTGGCATGCCCTTCCATAGTGAGCTTTGGCATGTACAAGTGTCTCCAAGCTCAATAAGGGGGTTAACGAAGGACCCTATTAGGTGGTTTCAACCTTTAAAGGGGGTGACATGTCCATGGTACATCCATCAAGTGGTAGGTGGCAAGTGATATAGTCATGGAATAGAGTGGGGATCAAGGGAATGCTCCAAGCGACATGTAAGGGTAGTTAGATGAGGAAAGCCACTTGGGTATATGAGTGTAGGAGGGAGCAAATCATGGTACATGAGTTACCATGGCCTTTGTTTTTCCACCCTTCTTCATATTCCTTTTGCCTTTAATTAGTTTTTCTTCATAACTACTTGGGGCTCCAGGGGATGAGAGCATGACGCATAGGATATAGCAGTAGGTATCAATTTTAAAGTGGGGCATTTCATTGCCCACCAAGGGTTGGGACAATCATGGGTTCCTTAATGTGGAGGGGGATCATCTAGAGTCCATAGGAACTAGGGTGATGGCCATAAATAAGGGGTAGAGTTCATGTTTGGTTTTTGCCCACATGCTAAATTTGTATGTCCCAGCCATCTTTTTCATTTTGTGGTACATTCCCTATTGAGAGTGGACAAATTATGCTTTTTCTTTCTTTTTAGCTACATCAACCTCCGAGCATTATTCCACGCCCGACCCAAAGTGTCGACAATGGGAGGGGGAGGCTAACCCTATGTGGACCCAAAAGACACATGTGGACCCGAATGGGAAAAGAGATGAATGGGGTTGAAATGAGGGGAGGGGAGTGATGTATATGGTGTCAAGAAGCGGGACCACGCAATCAAAATCAGGATTTCTCATGTAGTAGCAACCCTGAAGCTAATGGCCAGTAAAGCAGATCCCACGGGACTAGGATACAAGGCTAACCACCAAATCAGGAAAAGAAGACAAGAGTACAGACCTAGCCCATTGTTTCCGTTGAATCTCTCCAACAATCCATGCCCAAAAGTGCCCATTGACAAGCAAGGAAAATTACTCAACTATACCAATGAAAAGCCATACATTCAGGGTACGGAGGCCCACCTTCAAATATACAATCATAACAAATGAGCGAGGGACCACATGGTTGGTTCAAGTGGCAGAGATAAATGCTTAGTTGTCAGGATCCTTACAGCCATCATGTAAGCTTGAAAGCCATAAACTTTTCAAAGACATTCTAAAGGTGGGGTATCTGTGGTTATCTTTCACATGCAAAAGGCAATCTTACTAAAATTGCTTCACTCTAATGCTTGGCATCATTGAGCAAAAATTTTACTACAACTGTCTTAAGTCTAATCATAGACTTAAAAAAACGTTAACTAATTTCCAACTTAGTAAAGTAGAGAACAAAGTACTAGTTCAAATCAGTAATATCAAAACTGGTCAACTCAAACCAAACCAGCCAGTCTGTGGCAGTTTTGGGGTAACATCAGTTTGGGCCAGTTGTTGACTTAACCTCGGTTTGGGTCAAGCAATTCATCCCATCATTAGTCAACAGGACGATCCAACCCAAAACATGTCAACCAGTACGTTCAATGTCTGAGTTGGTCAGTCCTGATAGGTGTTATGGGTCACCTACCATAGGCCTAAGTTAATAAAAGAAAAAAAACCCACAACTCCCATAAAATTGTAAACCCAAGCTCATAAACACCATTCTTTTCTAGTTCACCATCGTCAACCTAGTCCTTCCTGAAGAAATTTTAGTTTCCTCTAGCCCTCCCCAGTTTCAGTTTTCTTTGCATAAGGTTTAATGCCCACAGCCCCACATAGTCATAATGATATGTAAACTTGATGCAAATTTAAAAGAAACATTACAGGCTACCACTACTACTTCACTATTCACTTTTCACTTTTCAGCTGATAAAGAACTTCTAGAAAAGCATTCACACAATTTTGAGACAATTATTTTTGGTCAAACATAGACCATGGAAATATTGAGAAATCCAAGGAGGGTGGCAAAATATTTGATTTATCTTATTATGACATTATCTTGTGATGTTTCATTATTATTATTCTTTCTTTTGATTTATCTTTTCCTTATCATCAAGACTAATGCCAAACAACAAATAGAAGAGGACACAAGATGTAGGCACGCATCAAAAGGCAAAACCCCATTATAGGGGAAAACTCGGTCAAGAATTCTTCCTTCAGTAGATTCAAAACAAGATGAGACGGCCAAGACCCTCACAAACTAGACTAGAGACTCCCTCCATCAAGTCATCTTTGTTTGATCTTCTTTAGTTTTGTGTGTAGTATGATCTGTAATCATATGTGTGTGTATATATATAGATATATGTATATATATATATATATACTTCTCATCTAACTTCCTTTCATTGTCTTTGCACCGAACTCATAATCAGAGATATACCGAAATTCATGTCACTGTGTGAGCACCGATTCCTTGTCACTGTGAGATTATCGAATTCTTGTCATTGTGTTAAGGCATCGAAACCTTGTCATTGTGGTAGCACCGAACCCTTATCACTGTGATAGCACTGAGACCTTGTCACTATTGATGCACCGAAACTATTTCACTGAGATAGCACCGACTCCTTCTCTGCAATTTATAGCGAAGTTACATCTTCATTGTACTGTGACTTCACCAAAATTCTACGAACCCATTCTCTGAAAAATGATCAGAACTGCTTTTTTGTAATTTGTGCGAAGTCCTTATGCTCATAGATATAGTTGCTTCCTACTGAAATGAGCTGATATGAGTCAATTTGATGAAGCCGACTTGTTGACAAATAGTTTGAAGGCCGACTTGCAAGGAGACTTGATGGAGGAGTCTTTTTGACCAAACAAAATTTGACTTTGACTTAAATAAACAATCCTAAAGCCTACAATGGAGGCTTGAACTATAACAATTGACCCAAGCATGAAACCCATGCTTTCACAACTCAATTCAATTAATAATAAAAATTATTTTGCTTTCTTTTGACAAGTATATTTCATTTTGACTCGTGTACAATTATGAAGACCGAACCTAGTTACATTCTTCAACACTCCCTCTTAACTAGGAAGGTATTCATACTTACATATATCTATAGAGGTACATGGAAGACCCCAAAACACAATCTATGAAGAGTTTAAGCACCGAAATGCCATGGACTAGATTCCTGACCAGAGCAATCTATCCATGTCGGACTAAGATGGACTAAAGCTTTCAGCCAGTCTAGGTACCATCAAGATTACTTGCTAACCATCAACCTAGGGATCTGGGTACGTATTTGAGGTCAGAACTCTATGACAAATGCCACCCTCCCTACTTTGGGAACTAGACATCAACACATAGTGTGAGCCAGATGTCCTCCCAGGCAATGTCTTACACAAAGCCTCAACTTCCACATTGTTCCAATCAGTAACAAATCCTCCTCAATCAAACAGATCGCCAACAAATCTCTCCCAACCAAGTTGATTGACAAACCTAAACATGTAAAAACATGTTATCAAGCCTTTAAGAGACTTACTTGTACAAACACAACCCTAATCAGTAACAAACTTTCAAATGTGCATAAATGAATACAAACCTCCAGGGTCTTTCAAACAACTGATGTTGCTTCTCAATGTTTTCACAGTAGGACTTAGAGCTTTCCAAATGAATCTTGGCAGAAGACAGCTTCCTCTCCTACTTTTCATGCAGCAACTTGTTCTACAAATTGATCCAACTCTTATTATCTCAACGGCCCTCAAAATACATTCTTCAATTCCTTCTCTCACTCATGGCCTTCACTAAAACTTACGGCTATTAGTCCTGCTCTAGCGCATGACACATGAAGTAGAGAACCATATCCATCACTCCCTCTTAATCAGGGAGGATCTAATATACCCAAGCTCCCTCTTAACCTAGGGAGATCAACTTTCATCCAAGCTCCCTTTCAACTTGGGGGCTCAACTTCTTTTCTACAACATTGGAGAATCTTTCATGGCTTCTATCCTTCTCATCAGAGTTATCATGAACATCATCATTCACATCATGCTTATCATATCAACTTTACTTTATGAACATCTTCATCATCTTGAAGATTATGTACCTGCACAATTTAGATAGCAAGTACAACCAAATATATAGAAGCATGAAGTTAACCATATCAAAATCACGGAAGCATTCGACTTTATATATAAAATACCCAAACTTAATTACATACTCTTCAACTTCTTGCTAGCGTTTTTGTCATAAACCCTAGACTATATCATCAAGACTTTGAGCATTTCATAACACCCTTCATTACATATAGGGTTTCATGTTTTCTTTCAGAGATATGACATACCTTATTACATCATATTGCACACCATAGAAACAATTCAAACAAATATAGAACTGCAATGTATCTAACAACTTTCAGAATTCATATGTTAGACTTACAACTAGGGTTTCATATAAACCCTAGATTTCATACATGAGATTCAACAATCAAAAACCAATCACATCTCAATCAACAACATGACTAGCTTCCACTAGGGTTTGTTGCAAACCCTAGATTTTCTCAACCAATCGGACATCAATCATAACTAAAACTCAAATTTCAACAATCTTACACAAATCTCAAATTATCACATAGTCATCATATATCAGAGATTTGGACTTCTATTAAGGTTTAGCTACAGAACCCTGGAATTTACAAATACTATCATCCTAGAGAATCAAACTTCGACTAGGGCTTAGTTCCAAACCCTAGAAATCATGATCATCAACCATCAGGTCAACTTATACATCTAGGATTTCATCATCATGCACAGGCATCTCATAACATGTGTTAGTCCAACCCAACTACATAAATATCAATAAGAGTTATGTTGGAAAATCATGTAAATAGATTACGATTTGATTCTCCTTCCTTGATAATTACCTGTGAGTATCGTTGGCTTCTTTTACTTCTTTATTATTTTATCTTTCATCAAGCAATTACCATATTATGTTTGTATAAAGATCAAAAAACAAGAGACACAAGATTTAGGCACTATGCCAGGGCGAAACCCCCCTCGAGGGGAAAACCCAATCAAAATTTTCTTCCTTTCAATAGTACTCATTGAGACTCTTCACCCTAGACAAAGACCAAACCTTCCCTTCACACCAAGTTAGCCCCCCATATCTTCGACCTCTCTTCCTGCAACTTCAACTATGTAGCAGTTTCCGGCATCAGCGAAACTTGGAAGACTTCAATCTTCGAAACTAGGGCACAAAACAAAGAGCGAGAGGCACCAAAAGTTTGATTTTCTTCTTCTCCTTAGACTCAACCCAACTTGCACTTCCTTCAGCTTCTTTTGACCCACTTCACACTTCTCCAACTTCCTTAGAGATATCAAAGTAGCTTGAGATGAGATGCTCCAAGGCTCAAATTGAACAATGGTGCTCATTGCAGTTAAGTACCCTTGGTACCTATTCAGCTTCTTGCAACATGTCTCTCCGCATCTTCGAGAGTCTCCCTAAGCCATGAGGGTCTCCTTTTTGAGGAAGAGGGCTCATGAGGGGGTGGATCAATGGGATCCATTGGTCCTTCAGCATCGGGCATCAGTGCATCCTGTGGTTCTCCCTGCTTTCCTGAATCTACTCTTTTGTCCTTCCTTGGAAGAGGAAGGTTACTAATCTTACCATGGGCAGCATCCTCATCGAAGGTGACATCATGAGTATATGCGATAGTATATGTGGTAGTGGTCTCCCTCTTAATACCAGCTTCTCTACAATAATCTTTGAACTCATTTGATTTGTATTCAGTTCCATTATCGGTCCTCAATATTTTGATTTTCTTCCCAGTTTGATTTTCGACCAAAGCTTTGAAAGAACGGAACAATGAGAATACTTCGTCCTTCTTCTTCAAGAAATATATCCAAGTCTTGCGAGAGAAATCATCTATAAAGGTTGCATAATATAAGTATCCTCCCAACGAGTTCACGAGCATTGCACCAGATAGATCAGAGTGAACAAATTGCAAAATGTCTGTGTTCTTGCTATCACTTGAGGGGAATGGTCCCCTTGTATGTTTTCCCTCAGCACATCCCTGACATACACATTCATGCTCTATTTTGAATTCGGGCATACTTGTAACCATCTTCCTTGAATCGGGTAGAGCCTTGTAGTGAAGATGAGCAAACCTATGGTGCCATAGTTTGGATTGAAGAGATGTGTCGCAAGACATAGCTCCCAATGGACTTCCTCCAACTTGATATAAATTGTCAACCCTGAATCCAAGAGTAAATGCGTTTATGAAATTTATTTTCCATACACGTACCTTTCCATCGATGAATGCCACCTTGAATCCTTTGTCTTCCATCGCCGAGATAGAGACAAGATTCTTCTTTAGATCAGGTACATACAGTACTTCTTGGAGATGAACAATGTTACCTTGACTCAATTGAAGGGTAACATTCCCAATTCCCTTAACAGGATAGGTAGCATTGTCTCCAAGGATAATTTCCAAATTTGTATCCTTCTCTATCAAATTTGAAAGAGCTTCCTTGTACCCGTTGAAGTGCCTTGAGGCACCATTATCAATCAACCAATTTCCCAAAGTATCCGGAGGAGAGGCAGTAGAGAGGGCAGATATAAGATAAAATTCCTTTTGCTTAGAATTTACAACATTAGATTCATCATACCTGGAGTTTCTTGTTCTTTTAGAAGCTCGATCATTTCCAAGTTGAGTAGCGGAAGCATTTCTTTTCCTTTTGTTGTTGAATCTGCCAATCCTTTGATTGTTGATGTTGCCCCTGGAATGATTGTGATCATCATCATAAGATGTGTCCCTTCTATTTGGACACTTCCTGGCATAGTGACCAAACTTGTGCAAACAAAGCATCTTCCCTTCCTTCAATGTTTGAATCTCGGTCTTCCTTGACTTTGCTTCTTTGAACCTGCATTGTTCTTCTTCTTGGCATGAGCGGAGAATACAGTAGGATTATTCCTATTCGAAGGCATCTCCAATTCCATCATCCTTGTTTCTTCTTAAGAACATCTAGTCAGCAATTCTTCAAAACCTGGAATTCTGTCGTTATTGAGAATAGTAGTGTTGAACACATGCAATTTGGGAGGAAGACCTCCAAGGGCAATGAGAGTGAGCTCCCTGTCAACAATAGCTTCACCAATCGAAAGAATATCATTTTTTATCTCGGTAATCCTCATGAAGTAGGATTGAATATCCTCACCTTTTCCTTTCTTTATATCCTTCAGCTTGTTCTTGAGGAAAAAAAAAATTGATTTGCACTGCTAGATTTGAACATGCCAACCAACCTGTCATATATCTCCTTTGATGTGTTCAAATCGGAAATGTAAGCAACTAAATAGCTTTGACTTCACCTTTCTTGTATTTGGTTTTAGCAGCAGCCGGTGCATTAGAAGGAGGTTCTGAAATCTTTCCCTGCACATAATCCACCACATCTTGTTCTTCTAATGTCAAATCAAGAGACATCTTTCATGCATGATAATCAAACTTATCATGAAGCTTATCATCAGACTTGAAGTAGGATATGGAAGCCATTGAATCTTGTCTTTGACCTGTGATTGCTCCTCTTGGTGATTGCTCTTCTCACTCTTGCTCGGGCTTTGTCTTCACCTCAGCGTCAATACCATGTTAATTTTAGGATAACAATGGTATGTTCTATGCTTAGAGCAATTTTACTTCAACTTCTTTATTAGCCCAATATCAATATCCAGTTCAGCAATCATATCATCATGATAGTAAAATGCAAATAGAACATAAACAACAGCAATAGAAGACAAGCCAACACAAGAGGACACATGATATGGCATCAGCCAAGGACAAACCCCAATGTGGGGAAACCCTTAATCAATTCTTCTTATAATTTTTCAAAAGTTCAGCAGAGAGAGAGAGCAATTTACAATATTCACTTGCCCAATCTGATCAGTGAAAACAACAGAAACAAAAATCCCTAACCAAAAAGTCAACGTTGGTCAACAGGGCTGAAATTGACCTCCAAAATAGCTCGATCAACCTTGGTCAACTCAGCCTCCAACAGCAAGATAATACAACCCAAAACAGTGTGAAATTAACTAGTCAAACCTGGTCAACACAGCAACCAGAACTAGGGCAGTCAACACTAATCAACCACATGGGTCAAACTGCCTCAATTTTTGTGCCCAAAACTGCAACCTACCCAAACAGAAGTCTCCCTCACAAAACCGAAGTCAACACTGGTCAAAGTCAGCCTCCTGAAATTTCGGCCTCCTAAAATTCCGGCCTCCTGAAATTTCGATCTCCTGAAATTCTGGCCTCCTAAAATTTCAGTCAAATCTAGTCAATGCAACAGCTAGAAAATCAGACCTTCCTTCGCACATGTGGAGAGAGAGAGAAGCCCAAAAATCTATACCTAATCAAGATGAGAGAGAGAAAGATGAATGAGAGTGATGCCAAAATGAGGAGGAGGCACCTTGTATTTATATGCAACGTTGAAGGCTGGAGGAGGCTAATTTGATGGCTGGCCGACCTTGACAATTTGTCCATAATCAAAATAAATTCATAACTTCATTTGTACATGTCAGAATGGGATGATCTTTAAATCAATCCTACACCTCTCAACAAGAGGAATCCAAGAAAAATATCAGCTGCCTCATAAGATTTGTCCAAAGTGATGTTTGGCCCTAGTTGCCAAATTTAACAGAATTCGACTTCCTTCTAGTTATAGGCTCCAAGTGAGGTCGAATTGGTGTCCTAAAGCCGACTTGATCTCCTAAGCCGACCTGGTGTGGAGGATAAATAAATCATATTTGACTCAATACTAAACCCTTTTACATGATTCAAAAGCCCAAGAAGGGTCTCTTTGAATATACGATGACTCTCTAAACTCAATATTAATCCTAGGAGCCCACGATGGGGACTTTGACTAATATAGTGATGACCCCAGCATGAAACCCAATAATAAAAATTCTTTCCTTTATTCTTTTGACAAGTACATTTAATGATGGCTCAAATACACTAAATGAAGACCGAACCTAGTTACATTTTTCAACAAGTTAAACATATAACAAACTTGATTAGGGTATGATCAAACAAACACACACATGCCAAGGATTTCATTTATAAGGGTCTTGCTTATACACCTTACCAAAGACTAATGATCTAGGGTTTCAATACAAAATAGAGTAAACCATAAATTATCAAAACTTCAAAGGTTCAAGATTATCATTCAACCCTAATAAGTAGGGTTTCCATACCCATACCAAAATCCCAAACATGACATCATGAAAGCATCAAGCATTTTCTCAAGACTTCAACAATAACCCTAAGCAGGCTAGGTTTCCACACATAATCATCAACATACCCTTAAGTTAGAGTTTTTCACAATGAACCTTTCTAGGGTTCCACAAAAGTAATCAAAGATATGAGGAGGGTAGATTTATCTAATGATGAATCACCCAAACAAGAATCTTTAAGATTCAAGAAAGCTAGACATAACAAGGTTAGTAACGTAGCACAAATTTCAAAACATGATGAACGTACCTTTTATATTAAGAGAGTTGTATAAGGTGTATAGTCTAAGACATACCTGGAGATGTTCCTTGACAAACCTTGTACAAATTCCTTGGAGTGTTCTCTTTGTATTAAGCCATGATCTTTTATACGTGTAGTAAATACTCTCAAGCAAAACATGTGATACCAAGAACATGATTTGAATTTCTCAAGTTAGATTTTCTATGCAAAAATGGAGGATGGAATCCAACATCGAAGATCAAGTTATTCCTTCTTCTAATCAACATTACGACTTTCACTTGACATCCTAGATTACTTGTAAACTCTAGAAGATAAGGATTAAGGTTCTTGTATGTCATTTAGGGATTACATTTTGTATCCTACACTAATTGTAAACAAGAATTATACTAACCATCTAAGATTAGATACATTGAAAATATAAAAGCTCATGCATATACGTACCTTGTGTTTACATACCTTTGATTTGATAGCCCATTAGACTTGTTCCATGTGCATCGTGGACTTCAAACTGCTCTTCAAGTGTAGGAGGACTGCTACTGTTCTTGTAGCATGATGGTGATAAATGATAAACTCATGTTCAGCCCTTAAATGAAGAACTCCTGCCTGCAGTGAAGGTTCCTTCAAATTTTATATCTTAGCTATGGAGGCTTTAGTCCTTTGTTTGTCTTGGATGCTTCGATCTATTCTTGACAATGAATTTGATCTTTGATAGTGACTTTACTCCAATTCCAAAATCTTCTTGCCAATGAGGTGATTTTCAACCTTCTTTCACCATAGCTCTGATACCATGTTGAGAAATCCAGGGAGGGTGGCAAGATATTTGATTTATCTTATTATGACATTATCTTGTGATGTTTCACTATTATTATTCTTTCTTTCAATTTATCTTTTCCTTGTCATCAAGACTAATGCCAAACAACAAATAGAAGAGAACACGAGATGTAGGCACGCATCCAAGGCAAAACCCCATTCTAGGGGAAAAACCGGTCAAGAATTCTTCCTTCAGTAGATTCAAAACAAGATGAGATGACCAACACCCTCACAACCTAGACTAGAGACTCCCTCCATCAAGTCATCCTTGTTTGATCTTTTTCAGTCCTGTGTGTAGTATGATCTGTAGTCATATGTGTATATATATATATATATATATATATATATATATATATATATATATACTTCTCATCTAACTTCCTTTCATTGTCTTTGCACCGAACTCATAATCAGAGATGTACCGAAATTCATGTCACTACGTGAGCACCTAGTCCTTGTCACTGTGATAGTACCAAATTCTTGTCACTATGTTAAGGAACCAAAACCTTGTCATTGTGGTAGCACTAAAACCTTATCATTGTGATAGCACCAAGACCTTGTCACTATTGAGGCACCAAAAGTATTTCACTGAGATAGCACCTACTCCTCTACAATTTATAACGAAGTTACATCTTCATTGTACTGTGACTTCACCAAAATTCTATGAACCCATTCTCTGAAAAATGATCAGAACTGTTTTTCTGTAATTTGTGCAGAGTCCTTATGCTCATATATATAGTTGTTTCCTACTGAAATGAGCCGACATGAGTTAATTTGATGAAAGCTGACTTGTTGACAAATAGTTTTGAAGGTCGACTTGTAAGGAGACTTGATGGAGGAGTCTTTTTGACCAAAAAAAATTGACTTTGACTTAAATAAACAATCTGAAAGCCTACAATGGAGGCTTGAACTACAACAATTGACCCAAGCATGAAACCCATGCTTTAACAAGTCAATTCAATTAATAATAAAAATTCTTTTGCTTTCTTTTGACAAGTATATTTCATTTTGACTCATGTACAATTATGAAGACCGAACCTAGTTACATTCTTCAACAGGAAAAACTCACAAGGGGAAAACCAGTTATGAGGATTTTATTTTTTCTTTTCTCGGGAAAATATTATAGCATTAAATATACACAAGGTACTTATCTCCCTTGGAAAACGTGCCACAGTCCAGCAATCCCAACCTTGGAATGAGTGCCTCAAGTAGTCCTTTTCTTCCTCAAATTTTGGGATACAGTCGATACTCCACTGCTTAAATTTTTGAGCCACATACAACATTAATTGCCTTGAAATTTGAGATACAGATCTGACTCTTTCTTCCAGGAAAATTGTGCCACAAGCCTACTATAAATGTGCTAAATCTGCCTCGATTTCAGTGTTGTCAAACCAGCATTAATTGCCTTGAAATATATGTTGTATGTCTGACCAAACGCCCTCGAAATTCCCGTTGGAAAATATCTTAATAGATTTGGAAATGTGTGCCTCTGACAGGTTGAATCTCTGCCTCGAAAATCACAAATGAAACGTTCTCTTCCTGCCTCAAAAAATGTGTTGGCATCTTCTACCTACACATTCTAGAAATTGGTGCCTCCCAGCTTGAACTCGGTCTGCCTTGGAATTCGAGTTGTTGTAGGTGCTTCTCCTACTGCAAAAGTTCTATCTCAGACTCAAACCCTTCTCTTTTTCCTTGCTCCTCTTCTCCAACAATGCACATGAAGAATAATGAGCTCTATTTGCCTTTTTCCCATTTTAGTCTCTCATAATGCAGAGAGAACCCTAACCCTTTGATATTTGGCTGAGATTATATATCAACTCTCATAGATCAATGGTGGAGATCTAATCTTCACTTGACCCCCCCTTTCATGCCCTCATTAATGAGCTCCCTAGTCACTTTAATGTTGTTTTTGTACCTTGTACCTTTTTCACATCAAGTCAACTTAAAAACATAAAGTGACTTTAATAATATGAGGTACATAGTAGTAAAGTACCTCATAAAGTGACTTTTAAGTCACATGACTTTTATAGCTCATAAAGTCGCTTACTAAAAAGGTGTTCTTATGTGTTTTCCTAGACAAAAAGGATAAAAGCACTAGGAAACACCTCCTTGGTACCTTTTCTAAACACTCCCTCTTAACAAGGAAGGTGGTTTCTCACCACTCCCAATTTGTCTTTGAAACATACATGCTTGCCCCTTGGCCATGACTTGGTGAGAATGTCTGCAACCTGCTCCTCAGTAGATATGTACTCAAACTTCACTGCTCCTCTCTGAACCCAATCCCTGATGAAGTGGTACCTGATCTCTATGTGCATTGGCCGATCATGAAATACTAGATTCTTCGTGAATTTAATGCAACTCTAATTATCACAGTATATCGTAGTCGATCTCAGCCTTTGACCAAATAAGCCACACAACAACTTGCGAAGCCAAATAGCCTCGCAACTGGCCTAACTAGCTACAATGTACTAGGCCTCTACAGAACTTAGTGCCACTAATCTTTGTTTCCTGTTGAACCACGACACCACTGTCGAACCCAACCTGAAACAACATCTGGAAGTACTCTTCCGGTCACTAGCACTGCCATCCCAATCAGAGTTTGTACAACCTGTCAACCTGACTCCAACCCCTTGGATATAGTCCAGTCCATAGTCCACTGTGCCCTGTAGGTACCATAATACATGTTTCGCAACCACCCAGTGCACCCTCCTGAGCTCCATTATAAACTAATTCAACATGTTGATTGCAAAATAGATATCTAGACTAGTGTTAACCAGATACATCAACGAACCGATCAACTGACGAAACATAGTAGGGTTCACCAACTTGAAATTTGAAGCATGCAGCTTGTTCCAGTTGGTGATCATCCGAGTAGCCATAGGCCTCCAATCCTCAATACAAAATCTCCTTAGTATGTCACCTGCATACCTACCCTAGCCCACGAAGATATGCCCATCCTCCCGCCAAATCTCCAACACCAAAAAGTAGTGCATCAGTCCCATATTGTGTCATGTCAAACTCTGAAGCAAGGACCCTCTTGTAGTGCTGAATGAGTCTCTCCTCTCCTGTAATAAACAAATCATCGACATACAAAACAAAGATGAGTGGATCCTCACCATTCATAATGAAAAATAGGTTCGGATCTACCTCACTCTTCTGGAAACCCATCTGCTGCAAGTAAGCATTAATCCTCTCGTAACATGCTCTCGACGCTTACTTTAGTCCATATAAGATTTTCTTAAGCCTACAAACATGAGACTCTCTCCCATGCACCTCAAAGACCTGTGGTTGCTCAATGTACACCTCCTCCTGTATGACCCCATTGAGAAAGGCAGTGTTCACATCTATCTAGTGGATCTTCCACCCCATCTCAGTTGTTATGGAGATCACTGCTCTATTAGAGTTATAACAAGCAACTGGTGCAAAGTCTCCTCATGGTCAACTCCCTCCACTTGTGAGAACCCTTGAGCCACAAATAGCTTTGAACTTCTCTATTCTACCATCCACAGCATGTTTGATCTTGTAGAGCCCCCTAGAAGTCACCACTGACTTCCCCTCAAGTCTCGGCACTATCTCCCACACATCACTCTTCATGATGGACGCATACTCCTCCACCATGGCATCCCTCCAAATCTATTGACTTGTAGCTAGCTGGTGCAATCTCCACAACATCTGACACATAACCACCCACCCTCTCTAGTGGTCTGCTCTCCCTAACTGACCAATTGGGGTTTCCTCACTGTCTCATGTGCTTCCTTCAAGGTCTCACGAAGCCATCTTGGCTTCCTCTTCCCTGAAGTAGCCTCCTCAATTGGTATGGGAAAATCTTCCCCGGGAACCTCTCCTCCTGACGAGTATGCCCCTCCTATGGTCTATGGTGAACCTGTACTCTGAGATCCAGTGCCCAGTGATCCTAAACTCTGTGATCCTGTCACCCCAAAACCTGAGCTTGGTGAACCACCTGTAAATCCTTAAACTTGTGGTGTGGCCCCCTGCTGATGAGCCTGTTGCTCTCCTCGATCATCCACCCTCGACCTCCTCAAGGCCCTCTCCTCCTCAAATCTCACATCCCTCCTCAAGACAACTTTCCTCTGTGCAAGAATGTATATGCGGTAAGCCTTGGAAGTCTCATTGTAACCCACAAGAATGGCCTTCTTTGCAGTGGGTTCCAGCTTCGTCCTCTTCTCCTCAAGGTTGTCTAAATATGTAAGGCACCCAAAAATCTTGATGTGCCCAATTTCAGGCTTCTTCCCAGAAAAGCCTCCTTAGGAGTCTTGCTCCCCAAGACTCTGTGTGGACTCCTGTTCTGCAAGTACACTGTAGTGTTACACATCTCTGCCCATAAAAAGAAAGCTAGCACGCAACATAGCTCTCACTACACCCATTATGGCCATGTTCTTCCTCTCTGCCACCCCATTATGTTGGGGGTTATAAGGCACTACGTACTCCCTCTTGATGCCCACACTCCTAAAGAACTCCATCTTATTAGAGGTATACTCACCGCCATTGTCTATCCTCAAGACCTTGATCTTCTTCCCCGCTTGGTTCTCCACAAGAGCCTTAAACTCTTGGAACCTCTTGAAGACTCATTGGTCTTCATAAAGAAAATTCGGGTCTTCCTAGAGTAGTCATCAATGAAAGTAACATATTACTCAAAACCTCTCAATAATACATGAGACATAGGAACACAAACATCAGTGTATCAAATCTAGAATACCTGCTACCCTGGTATCTCTGCTCATGAAATGTGTCTTGGTGTACTTTCGCAAAGCACACCCCCTGCAAACATCATGGTGCTCAATGTTGAAATCAAGTAAACCTGTAACCATCTCTCTCCGCATCCTCAATGCTCCATGGTGCAAGGGGGCCATCCTCCTTTGCCATATCTCACACAACTCACTATTGTTGGTTTGTGCCACTAAAGCACTAATAGGGTGAAACATTAACCTATAAAATCTCCCACTCTGAACCCCAATCACTCAAGCACAAGTGATGTTGGATCCCTTGGGATACATAAGCACCTGTCCATCTCCGAATACCACTACATATCCCTCGTCCTCAATGCTCGAGACTGAAATTAGGTTCTTCTTCAACCCTAGAACATATAAAACCTTTATCACTTTCAAAGGAGGCAATGACTCCCTCTGAAAGGATACAGTCCCCACTCTTGCTGCTCTGACCTTGGAGTTATCTCCAAGCACCACTTCCAAGTCTATGCCATCCTCTATAAGACTCATAAAGTGCTCCCTCACTCCAATCATATGGCAAGAAGCTCCACTGTCTACAAACCAAACGCTAGAAGACGTGACACTAGTGGTAAGACTCACCACTAAAGCAAACTCTACGTCAAACTTGGCGAAAAATTGATCCACCTTTGTTGAAGTTGTTACGCCCTTACTCTTCCCACTCTTGTTGGGACATTGAAAGGCATAGTGACCTATCTTCTTACGTGCAAAGCATCTCACTTTGTTAATGTCCTTCTCTTTGGCCTTCTGCTTCCCCTTCTACTGCTTGGCCCCACTAGAAGACCCCTTCTTGGCCTTCTTCTTGCCCTTAGCTATGAGGGCAACATTCTCCTCCTCATCTACACCAACACGTTAGCTGCCACTCTTGGCACTCCTCTTGGTCTCCTCCTAGATGAAATCATCCCACATCCTCCTCCAATCAGGAAAATGCTCTTTGGCAACAATGCCATCTATGAATCCATCCCACTACTTGGGAAAACCATCCAATGTTGTCCTGACCAAATGATCCTTAGGAATAATCTCTCCCACTGCAGCCAACTCATCTGTCACCTATGTGATCTTGGTGAGGTATGAGGTCACCGTGTCAGTCTTGGTCATCTTGGTGTTTCTTAACTTCTAATGCAACACCATCTTCCTATTCCCATTAGAGCTTTGGTGAAGTGTTACTAGGGAATCCCACATCTCACTGGCAAACTTCTTCCCTATCACATGAGGGAATAGGTGGTCTTTAATAGCATTGAGAATGAATCTCCTTGCCTTCACATTCCCTCATGTGATAATAGCATTGAGAATGAATCTCCTTGCCTTCACTGTGTTGCGTCAGTCTTGGTCATCTTGGTGTTTCTTAACTTCTGAAACACGACCCTATACCCCTTCTTCTCCAACCTTTGAGATAGAAATTGTGGGATTCTAGGATTGTAACCTAGAAGGGGATCACGGTACCCAATGATGCTAACTAATTGAAACATATAGGCTGCTCAGTGGTACCAACTGATTTAAAATGTCAAATGGCAACAGCTGTTGAAAGCATTTGGCAATGAAAGCAAACTTCAGATTCCTTGACTTGGATGAGTCAGTCTAATGAGCTAGAGTTCATATTTAGCACTTCAAACCAGTTTGATCCAGTGTCATCTCCAGTGGTCTCAATTGTCACTCACAGGATTACAGTTTTATGATTTTTGGACTTTGGAGGCATTTAGAGCCTAATTGCTTGTGTATTTCGTTCTCAGAAGTTCAATTTATGTATCAGAACTATGTATCACAATGAGGTTTTGCCTCTTTGAAACCTTACATGCAACATAAATCAGCAAACTTTTCATATCAGGTGTCTAATGGTTTGGACTTACATTAATGTGCATGAATATGTGTGTGTGTGTGTGTGTGTAAAACTCGAATATTTTATGTAATTTTTTGTCAACCAAGTCATTTATCAGTTTGACAGCCAGTTCCAGTCCAGTTCTGGTTTGAGCCATGATTTGGAGGTAAAAATGTGCTGCTTCAGTTCCAGTCATGATAAAGCAAACTTAACAATTCAATGTCGAATAGATAAAACTAGGTCGTATCAATATTGGAAATGGATGTTAGGCATCTCGATTTGCACACTACACTTGGCAATAACCCCCTTTATTAGGAAATTGGAAGCATATACCTCAAATAAAGAACAAAGGAACAACGATATATTGAAATGTAAGTCAACGTGAAGGTGTTTCAGTAAGATGAGTAAGAGCTCCCTTCAAAGGAACTTTTGTTTCAGATTGTTAAAGGCAAAAAAGTCCTCAATACTGGAATTCTTCCCAAGATTTCTAAGTCAAATGCCTCTAAACTCTGGAAGCATACAAACATAAGAAAATTTGACCGAAGAAAGGCTCATGCCAAAGGCACAAACTAGAAAGAAGGGACAACAATCAACTCAATACTAGATCATTGATCTAACAAAGCAAATAAGTGTGATGTTCAAGATCTATTGAAACAAGAAGCATCCTCCAAAGCTCAAAAAAGATATCTAACCAAGTACTCTGAAGTAGAGCACATACAAAAAATGCCATAGGTGAAGAGTAAACGAAAATTAATCCTCTCGATAGGAGGTTATTAGAGTCAAGCTTGTCTCTGCATGGTGTGCACCCATCACAATCATTTTCTCATGGATAAAGGATAGGCTTGAGTGTACAAGTACATCTTTAATAATCCTTATCTCAATGAATGGGTGTTCCTTATAAGCCCCCATTAGAGAGGGCATTTGCTATAGTGTGAAATAGAACTTAGCACGTTCCATAGTTATAAGTATTTGATTTTATATGAGAAAACGTATTCATAATGATGACTTTTGATTGCATGGTCATATTCGCACATTGGAGTGATATCACGATTGTATAAACCTGATTGCAGATGACTCCAAGGAGATGCTAGGGCTCTACTGTTTGAATTGTTTATAACCGATTTACAATTTAGTTATTCCAAATTTCCAACTGAAGAAAAGGGGGCAGGAAAGCCTGCTAGAATATGTTCAACATTTTGTGCATGTTGACCTTTATGTTATGATAAAGTGGTCATCTCAGATTAAAGACTCAAAAGTCTTTGATCCAGATGTCACGGCTACCTATAAGTTTGGATATGCATATAACAGAACTAACTTCCTAAAAGTTTCCAGTTTATGCATTATCTGATGAGGAAAAAACATTTACAAAATGAGAACACATGAAGAACTTTCTGTTTACATAGTCATATAATACTGCTATCTAGCCCCAAGGATTAGCTCAAATGGCCTAGAGCCAGACATGAAGTTCTTTGATATTGTTGCTAGTTGTTGCAGATCACGGGTTCGACTCTCTTCGATTCCCTGGGGGGCAAGGCCCCATAATCAAGGCTGACAGTTTACCTGGTTTATCATCCACGAAATGTGTGGAAGTACTCAGGGGTTTCTCATGCTTTCATTCCAAGTATGTATATATATCTATAGATATATATATATATATATATATATATATAGAATGCTGCTAGCTAGAGTTTCTGGTTTAAACATTATCTGACAAGGATCTTCCTACTACTAAGCCATGCAAAACAAAACATTTACAATAAAAGCAAATACAAAAAGCTCACAAAAGAAAGAAACAATAGAAAGCAAATATACCTTCAGCATCGTGGAATCCTCATAGCAGGCTGGCCCTTAGGAGTTCAATTGGTCTCTCTCTACTAAATGTGTCATTATCAAAGTCCTTATTTGATATGTGCTCTTGAGATTTAAGATTTGACCCGTGACCCAATGGATTTAATCCAAGGACCTCCCATCCCATCAGATGACTTTCATGCATACTGCCAGGAACAGAATGTATAGATGGAGGGAGATCTATAAATGGTACCATACCATCATCCATATTTGACCCATTGAAACCACTTCTGAGAACACGAGGACTAGTCAAAGAACCATTCTTATTGTACACAAGTTCTGCCTTGCCACCAGAATATATAGATGATGAGTCTCCATTGTAATCAGGAGAGCAGAAATCAAACCCAAGGCCTGAGCCACAACCATCCTGATCATCCATGCCATGATAAGTACCATCATTACAAGGTGCAGGGTCCAAATTCTCGACATTGTCCTTCTTTTGCCTTTTCCATCTCTTTGTAGAAGATGTCCCGTCATCCTCAAAATCTTCTTCAGCTCTTTCAGAGTGTAAGTAAACCCACAATTTTCTATCTCCATCAAATTGCACACAAGGATCGCGCTCATAATGCAGGCGATCCAATGCTCCACTAACAACCTGATTAACTTGTGCATCCGATACATCTTCTACAATGTACTGAGAATCCCTGATAAGTGTACAAACATCTGCCCTTGTGCCGATGCTCCCAGGCAATCTAGCAGCTGCATCTCTCACAAGGCATAGTATTGTCACATGAGGGGGCCTATCAGGCTTCAGCATAAAATGGTCCCGAGCCTTTGAGGTAGGTTTGCCACCACATCTCCTCAGTGGAGCAACAACTGCCTTACGCCCATCTACAGCAGTGTAAGAGAAGGCCCGGTCAGGAACAGAGTATCGGAGAACTTCTTCTCTACGGAAATAAGCTCTCATATCAGCAGAACTTGGGGTGATAGTGATTGAACTTTTCTGAGCTCTCAAGTCCCGAAATCTTTCCTTTTCATCTATACATGTCGGCATTGATGGTGGTGGTGGGGTAGGCAGAAGAACAATCTGCTGAAGAGTTTCTTGCCCATTTTTCAGCCAATTTGCAAATGCTTCCACCAATTTTAAAAGCATCTTCTGAGAAATGCCCCATGCTTCTGGAGAACTCTGGACTTCCATGGACTCGTGCCTTGGGGAGCTAGATACCACTGGACCAATCCATGACCAGCTCCTGGTAGATTTATCATAGACTGCAAGGGGCTTCCAACCCTTGATTCCTGGAGGTGCTGTCTTTGAAGCAAAAATTTTTAATGCTCCACGAACTAGATCCTGGAGTGGCTCTTGTGTTTCAAGGACACAAGGATCCCCCGGATTCATCTGCACCCGCTTGACAATTTCTTGGAAAGGAATAGAGGATGGGCTGGCTTGTCTTTCACGTTCTGGATAACTGGGATCTATACCTGTTTTACACATGTCAGGATGGCCATCAAGGCGGCAATTTAAGAACACACAATTTTGATCCTCAGCCTTCCCATCAGAAGAAAATGTGAATTGACCCTCTTGGTTTGAGCTCTCTCTCTCCCCATCACTTTTTTCAGAATGATTGACCACCTCTGAAATATCTTCTGCAGAGGGGAAAAGCATAGCTGTTCTAACAGCAGAGAGAAAATGTATAACAGAGAATGAAAAACTGGAAGCAACTGATGGTATAGCCATAGGGGGGAGCTTCTTTGAGGGTTTTGTGTCTGTGGTTACTTTATCAGCTACAATAGCTTGTTTGGAAGACAAGGTTGCTAAGGATACAATATTATCCTCCTTCGCTCTTTTTTTCCCATGCTTACTTTCATCTATCTGTTGGCAATTGGGCTGATCACTATTGTGCAAAGCATTTAGCTCTGACACCCTACCAAGGATTTCAGCATCAGCTTTTACTTTCCTTGATTTTCTATTTCCAGGCTTGCATTCATCTCCATCCAAGCACATAGGGGGCTGGGCACTACCTTTAATTCCATTAGACTCTGCCATCCTATCAAGGATTTTGGCATCCTCTGCCTTCTTAGCACCTCTCTTCAATGGCTTTGCTCCAACCAATTCCTGGCATGAACCAAACCTAGGGTTAACATGCAACCCATTCAATTCTTTCCCTCCAGTAAGGACAACAGCATCTGCTTTTGACATCTTCTTCCCCATTTTCTTCAATGGCTTCGCCTTGTCTGTCTGCTCATGTAAACCATACTGTGAATTGCCAACTGATCTATTTGAAACTACCCCAACAACTATTTCTGCATCCTCTTCCAAGTTAGTCTTCGCTCTTTTATGCAGAAACTTATCTTCACCTGACTGCAGATATAAACTCATTTGAGCATCATTGTGAATGCTTGAAACCAGTTTTGTATCACCAATTTCATCAACATCCTCATATTCTTCTGTCTGAGATAGAAGAATTTCATCTGTGTCACTTTTATCTGAGTCCTCGAATTTTCTTTGAAACCTTTTTGGAATCTCCGTATTCTCTTTGGGGTTTTCTGAACATACTAATTCTTCAGGCTCGTTATCAATTGGTCTTTGATTTCTTTCCTTTTTCTTCCCTTCATCAGATCTTGGGTTATCCAAAGACAAGCTAACACCCAATGCATATCTTCTATTCTGTGCAAGTGCTGACTGAACTTCTAGACACTCTACCTGGTGCTCTCCCAAGGACTGTTCAATTGATTTCTTTTTCTTTGCTGAGATCCTCAACAGATCTTCTGATGACTGATTGATTGCTCCATTCTTTCTTTTAAGTTTCTTCGAGTTTTTAAAATAGTCAGTTTTCCCTTTCTTCTCTTTGCATGGTTCTGGTTGTTTCATGTCCTCTTTGTGGGAATTTTGTTTTAGCAAAAATGGCAAGGACTGTTGCTTGTTACAAGCAAAATCATGATCAACTGGTAGTCTGTACTGTTTAGTTGGGCTTTTCTGGTGCTCAAAAATATTTCTTTTCATTTTTTCTGAGTTTTGTTCTTTCTCCTCAGCATCTGAATAAAGATCAAACATGACTTTCTCCTGGGGATATTTCCTTGAATTTTTTGATGATATAATATTCACTTTTTCCTTTGATAGTTCTTGTGGGTGCTTTCTTGTGCCCTCTTCCAATACTTTTGTCCTTTCTCCTCTTTTGTCAGAATCTGCAAAAATTGTCCTCCCTCTTGCAAGATTGCTTTCTTGCTTGAATCGTCCAGTGTTTTCACTGAACTGTGAAGGGGCCTGAACACCTATCCTGTTATACGTTTCTGGCTCCTTTATCCTTCCCAACTTTCTGCCATGTGGTGAGCTACTTCTCTCTTGACCTGCATTGCTATTTGAATAATTCCAAGAGTGGTTTCCTTTTGCATGACTGAAAGATGTTTCTGAGCTGTTAATTTTGGTCCTACTTCTTGTCTTCCGCATTGTAAATGATGTCTCTCCAACAAAGTCATCAGCTTCCCACTTGTTGACAGAAGGAAGCAACGACAATGGTTCAGATTTAGTTCCTAAATCCTGTAATTCTGAAAATTGTGCATGTTGACCGATTTCAGGCCGCAATCCAGTCCAGCCATGCTTCATCAAAACATTTCTTTTTCCTAGTTTCAGCATTCCTTCTGGAAATCGTTTTCCAAATTTTTCAGTCTCTTTCGTTTGCAATGTCCTAGAGCTGTGGACCTCCAAAGAAGTCTTAGCATGCATCTTTCCTGCCAATGAATACTTGCCATCAAGTTTGTTAGTCGAGGCCTTTTGTTTCGGAAGAGGCTCAACTACTTCACACAAGTTTTCATCCCTAGTTAGCTTGGGCATTTTGGTCGAGAGTGTCAATGGTCCTATTTTTTCATTTAGTAAATGCTTGAACTTCTGCTTTTGCTCTGAAAGCCTTGGTGGCAAAGCTTGCGGTTCAGCTCTGAAAGCCTTCCTACATTTCCTTAAATTCCAAATGCTAAGCCTATCATCAATACTTAGGTGGCTGCAGCGTTCCCAAGTTTCCCTCATTTCAAGAAGATTACTGACCATGTTATCCTGATATGTTCTTAAAAAGTGATAATGCTCTTTCCTCTCCAAATACTTCAGACCTTCCCGGTACCGAGCCACTTGCGGCTGACAAAGACCCCCTTTCAACATATCAAAAAGTTCAACCAGAGGGCTGCCAAAATGGAAATTCTCTCCAGCCAGCAATTCTTTCAACGTATGCATGAATGTCTGCTGATCAGCATCGGGGAGATAAGCCGAAAGTCTGAAGCGCTCTTCATCTGTAAGGAAGTGATTCCACGCATCAAGGGACAATACAGGTCTCAAGTCTGGCAGGTCGAAAAGCTCATAAGGGATATTACAATTCTGCTCCCCAACACGGCACAATTCTGTGCCTCTCTCTCCAACGTCGCAACCATCCGACGACTCCGACGACTCCGACGCAGAACTGGTGTCTGCATCATCGTCGCCATCGTCGTCGTCCTGATACGGCCGACAGTGCTTCCCACTAAACCCGTCGTCATAAATAGAAGAATTGCACGGTGCCTGACATTGGGATTGGCTGCTAACCCCAGAAACCCTATATCCTCTCTTAACAATAGTCATTGGACATAAAACGTACACCTTGCAAATGCTATGAAAGCAACTCTTATCCACACAACAGGGCCAACACAACCTCCTACAGAAATTAAACCGAACTCGACCAGAACTCCGTATTGTCTCCAATACTCCGATTCAAATTTTCAGACATCTTGATACACAAATTGCTGACGGGAAGATATTTCGGACAACTTCAAAAAGACAAAAAGAATTACAGTATAGTAATCATGGATAACCCCTAAAGAATTGTTCAAATGACAAATTCTAGCAAAATTCGAACAAATTAAAAGCATAAAATAAGAAATCCGACATACCACGGAAATGTTTCTGCCTTTTTCCCCGGCGGGACCTTCTTGTGTTGAATAATTCCGACTTTCGATGAATTCGGTAAAACTAGAAGTGAATTTCCGCAATAAAAGATCATTCGGACATCTTCAAACCACGAATTGAGCCCGGAATTCGACCTCGCAACTTCCTGCTGGCGTCCATGATTACAGAACAGGTTCGGCAGAGAGCCCTAGATTCTATATGGTCCCGTAAGAAAAAAAAAGAAACGAAGCAGCCGAATCCGGGGCAATTAAGGGCCACACTGAACAATCGAAACGCTTCAAAATGCAAAGAGAAAAAAACCGTAGGCGCTAAAAATTGCGGACTGGTTGTGCTACCACCATGAAAAACCGTTGAGGACGCCCAATTCCAATTGCAACTCCACATCCAACTCGCATGGTGAGAGAGGGAGCCGAATCTCAGCATGGAATGTTAACATTTAATGCTATAATCATCCATCTCATCTTCTCTCTCCTTTGGAATTGACAGTAGATGTTAATGCTGCTTAACGGAGTGAGTGCGCTCAATGAGTTACCCTCGCGTTAAACTTTACTACAAGATATTTTCCTTTTTGGCCCTTTGCCTTGTTACCGTGCGAGCATCTTGGTTCGTCACGGCGTTCTCTCGTGGATGTTAAAAAGTAAATGAAATGTTTTAACCCCACTTCGCCCTTAATTAATCTATTAAAATATAATGTGAATTACTTTGAAAGTGTGTTGGAAAAGGTACTATTATTATTATCCATGGGAGTGATGTACGATCAATATTTTAAGTTTTTAATATAAGATAATAATGTTCAAACTTCTATTTGTTTATGCGTTCATTAAAACTTATAAAATTATAAACATATATAATAATAATGTTTTAACTCATAATTATTCAATTATGGATTAAAAATACAAAATTATGAAAACTTTATGTTAAAACATGTATTTATTTAGTTGTTTTGATATGCATATGGATTTGCATATGTTATACCATAATAATAAATATTGAGAATCTCATTTCTGGATGATTTTTTAGGTTTTAAAATTTGTTAATGAAGTTTCTACATTCAACGAAGTCATTAACATAATTTGATGAAATAAAATTTTCTGCATTCAACTAAATCATTAATATAATTTGATGAAATAAAATTTATAATTGATTTATATGCATCTTAGAATGCGATTAAGAAAAATGTGGAGAGTAATTTTTTATAACTATTAATTTTTTATTTGATAATTGTCTTTAAGTGATTAATCAAAAAAACAATTTAAACATGTATGATGTGAGGAATTTTGATTTTCTAAAAACTATGAAAGAAAATAAATTAATATTGAAATGAAAAAAAATAATTTATTAATGGAAAATTTGTAGATAAAAAATAAATAAAATTGAGAAAGAAAAGTAAACGAATGATAATTCTGGGTCGGAAAGGAAATTGAAATATAATTGAATCTAATTTTAATGATAATACTTACAATGTTTGTTTTCCTCTGAAACTAATAAATTTTATTAATTAAAATAAATTGTATTAATTGTTTTTTAAGTATTTTTATTTTTAAGGTAGAAAAAATGTTAAAATTTTTAATTTTTAATTGTGTCTAAAGATACATTTTACAACTCATTATGAGAATAGTGTGTGATTGTCTTGATGTTCAACATGGAGTTGAGAGATGTCTAATATTAAAACTACAAAAATACAATATCAACTATAAAAGGAAAAAAAATGCATATATATGTCTTAGTTAGTTATAATTAAAACTATTATTCACTTTGTTCTAACATCAATAATCTTACTCTCACTTTGATCCTTGGCAAGGGATAAATTTGAGAGGTACTCCCAACTCTCTAGTAATTTTTTTTAAGACGGATTTCCTTGTTTCCCTTAACTAGACATTTGATATTTATTTTTACCCTCATTTAAATAATATGTATTATGTGTTTTTGTTAAATTTTTTTGTTGTGAATGTAAGGTGAAGGGTAAGGATTTAACCTCCATGGAATATTCTAGAATATTCATAATAATACACATAAATGAAAGTTTGAGATTTATCTTCAAAGTGGTTACTATTTTCATCATTTTAATTAAATTGATTAATTTAAAAAAGTGTCATATCAACTAGCCTCATATGGAGTAAGTTATGGTTTTTGGGCATCACTTTAATTAAATTGATTAATTTAAAAGTGTAATATGAATAAGCTTCATATGGAGTACGTTATGGTTTTTGGACATGTGGTATTGACTCATAGTATCCCAACAAATCCTATTTACAGAGTAAGAATCTCCATGGTAAAGTGCAAGTAAATCTTCATGATTAAAAGTCTTCTTCCCTGTTTTTTTATATGTATATATGTTTAACTTATATATTGATTTTTTATAAATAATAATAATAATTTAAAATAATTTTGTAATTTAGTTATTTTTGTTGGACACCTAATCCGCTAAGGGTTATGGTGTGGAATATGAACAGTGATTGGAGTCTAGGAGACCACTTGGAATATGAATGTATCGATATGTATATCTTTGTGAATAGGAAATGCATTCAACGATTTATCAATTTTGTCATTCATTCCATGTGTGTGTTTAACATGGTATCAGAGAAGCGAATTCCTGCCCTTCTTAAATTTGAGCCACTGGTTTTGTGGCCTTCAAAGTGTGTGACCTCTAGTTTCGTGGTTTTCTGTTGGCCTGAGCACTCTTCCTTAGGTAGTTGAGTGATTAATCAATTCTCTATGCATGTCTCACCTATCTGTCACATCTGTCATTCTATGATCTCCTGTGACCTGAGGTTACACTCAATCCTCTGCCAAGAAAAGCTCACTATCATTGCAAAAGCACATCTCTAACATTTTGGGCACTACTTTGCCATCCTTATGAGACAAATCTGAAACTGAAAAGGTGTTTCATGTCAGCAGATCCCTCCTCATTTTTCTAGCCTAGTATCGTGCATGTCCATTTTTCCTTCTTGTGCGTTACTCTTACCATTTTTCCTTCTTGTGCATTTCTCCCTTGTCCTATCCATAGTTGGATATGGTTCGACTTCATTTGGATTTGAAAGTGTGTAAGTATTTGATTCCAGTCACATGGTGATTTATATTGCTCGGAAATTTGCAAATGTGAGATGGTTCACTAAAGAAACTTATATGTGCTTCCACGTTTGGTTTGAACAATATTGTTTTGCTTATTCAACGCGAATATTCTATTGAGCACTTGTTGAACTCGGTATGTTAGTTTCTCTTAGAGGGATTGTTACCACGTTGTTGAGAAATCGCCTTCTGGCATACAAACTTGCAATAGTCATATCAAAAGCGCTTTTGATGACGTTTCCATCCAGATATTTCTTAGGAAGACGCTTGAAACAACAATTTTTTGGGAAATGGGGATTCTTCCTTTCTTTGATACCTCACTACCATAGAGCAATTAATGTGAATTATGTGTTCTACACTTCATCAGAATTCGATCTAGCTCTGGTTTGGCCTTTCTCATGGAAATTTGACCGTTTGTTCAGCAATACAACGTGTGGAAGTGAAATTTCGTACGCAAAGTTTGGTTTTGGTTGCAATAAAATAAAAATTGTTCTTTGTTTACAAAAATAACATTGGAGTTTAAGTCGCTTTACTGCTAGCATAAACTAGTTTGGCATGATGCTTAGGGCAGTATTTTACATGATATGACATTGTTTGGAAGGCACCAATGGCACTAGAATTGTGAAGGGATTTCAATCAAGGTCAATATGAGGTTAATGAAAAAGACGTTGACATATTGGTGCATGGGTATACAAAGGGAGACAACTTAAGGACCAAGATTGTGGACACCTACGTTCTAGTTTACATAGTTGTTATGAATTTTTTCTTCCTCAATTTCTATTATTTAAACATTAGAAAAGGCCTAGAATGAGCAACATTGGTTAATATTTGTTTCTTCTACAACAAAACCCTCCTTGAATTGGTAGTTTATAGTTTTCAATGGTCTGATTTTGAGTTATTTAATAATCAATTGGGATATTAAGTGAAAGAATGCAGGTGCTAAAAACTTTTTAACAAAATGATATGTGATAGTCACTGACTATCTTTTAACTCAAAGTCAAGTATCAAGTTGCAGGTGTACATTTATTTCACCTCCTTGTTGTATAATCCAATTGCAGTGATATTGTATTGTGAGTGGGTGTTGTTTCTTCCTCATTGGTTCATAATTGTGATCAGTTTTTTTTAAGTGTAAGTTTGACAATGGAGAAAATGGGTCGAATTGGTGAAGTATTAGAGCTCCTAAAAACTATAATATTACCTATTGTTGATGATACACTAAAAATTAGCAAGCCTTTTCTCACTAATATTCATATTTTTTTGCAAAATGCACAAGACAAAATTGAATTTTTGCAGCTCGAATCACAGCTTTAACAAGATGAGTTATAATAGCATAGTCGTCATTCTAAACTAGTTTTTGTTTAGAACAATCCTCTGTTTGAGATTGAGATAGACTCCCATCAGTAGCGAGAAAACAAAATTGAGAATGATTCACATGAAGTGCCCATTTCAAGAGCAGTTTTGCACGAAGACGCAAAAGTTTAGGTTGCACTTCCTAAGCCCATTGTCAAAACTTGGGAAGAACTTGTCAGAAACAAGCACAAAACTAGTCTTGGATATGATAAGGATGTTTCCTTTCGCATTCCAGATATTCCATGCCCATCAAGTTTCAAAGTGTTGGGTTTCTTCAAGGTGGTTCATATTCATCTATTCCAGATCTTGCTCCTCTTTCACAGCAGCCACACATTGTCAAATGTCAACACTGTAATCGAGTTGGCCATATGAAAGATAATTGTTTTGGTCTTCACCCATGTGAGCATTGTCGTAAAAATACTCATCATTCAAATATATGCCTTAGAAGCAAGAACAAAGATTCCCTTTGGATGGATCACTTTTTAGCAATGGGCTTCAACGACCAAGAAGATATTTTGGTCATACCACATAATTTGTTTTTGAGTATTGACATGTATTACAATTGGTATTCCTTCATCTTCTCACCTTGTATCTGGCAGGAGGGAATTGATGGTCATTTACAAGCTTCAAAAATACATCAAGTGAGCCTGAGCCTGTTGCATAAGCCTAGAGCCAGAATCAACCATACTTAGCTTCAGAGTTGTAGGCAGAGACAAAGCAACGCCTCGTGAGCATGCCTTTGGTTGGTGGTCTTCCTTAAACCACCACGGGTTGAGACCTCAATGGCCTCCCTTCACATAACACTTCCTCTAGCAGAAGACTTCAGCTTCTAACCATATTTGGAATCATTCTATGAACTACATCAAGCGTTCCAGGTTGAGATCTCAATGGTCTCCCTTTTTACAACATTAGGGAGCACTTACTCTAGTAGAAGACTTCATCTTCTAGCCATATTCGGAACTGTTACAAGAACTGCACTAAGCGTTCTAGTCTTGGTGGTCAGCCTTAAATGACCACCAATTGAGACCTTGAGTTCTCCTGCCTTATATCATTATTTTAGAGAGCATATTCAACCAATTGCTACCATGCATTTTTTTGCATTATTTGTATTTCAGCTCTCTTCTTAGACTCATATATACCCCTTTGGATTTGGGGGGGGGGATGTTGGACACTAAGTCCGCTAAAGGTTGTGGTGTGGAATATGAACAACCATTGGAGTCCAAGAGACCACTTGGAATATGAAACCAGTGGTCATACACATGTATTAATAGGTATATCCTTGTGAATAGAAAATGCATTCAATGATTTATCAATTTTGTCTATCATTCCATGAGTGTGTTTAACAATTTTTTATGATCTTTTTAGTTTTAACAACGTGATATGTGTATGAAGTAAGTGTTTTGATGTTTATTATGGATTGATGTGGTGTTTACCACCCATTTAGTTTATATGGTTGTGCTAGTATGACTTTCAAATTATTCAACATATTCAAACCATGTTCATTCCTAATGCCAAACTAGCCTATGATTTGGTGCAATTATGTATAGTTCGTAATTTCAAATATTTTACAAGTTATGCTAAACCAATCTTGAAAAGCTTTAAGCAGCTTGGTCAAACCCATTAACTATAATGTATTTTGAAGTTAGCTTTGAATTTGATGAGTTGAACTTAAGTGTTGAAATTCAATTACAATGTTGAACTTATGATCATTATAATTACTTGTGAAGATATTTATTGTTCATTTTTAGTTCTTCTTCGTTATTCATTAAGCAATTACCAAATTAAACATTTAAGTACAAGAGAAATAATGATCATAGTGCACAAGATACAAAAGACACCAGAAATTAGACTAGAAGCCAAGGCAAAACCCACAAGAGGAAACGCATCAATCCTTTCCTTATAGAATCTTTTGTCAACAAGATAAATCCACATTGTAGACCAATTGACCAATAACCCAAGTGCCAAGTAATCCCTCAATCAATAGCTCAAATTCTACCAAAATTATGTCCACAAGTTGTATCACAAGATGCCACATTCCTATCTTTAGATATCACATCCCACAAAGATAGATTGTCTTGAGAAACTAACCTCGCATTCCACATAGATATAGTCCTTCAAATAGCTTGCATTCTAGGAAATGTAGTCCTTCAACTAGCTCGCATTGATAGAAATACATTCCTTCAAATGGCTCGCATTCCACAGGAATATAGTCCTTTATCTAGATCACATAAATAGAAATACAGACCTTCAAATGGCTCACACTCCACATGAGTATTTCACAAGAGTATAGTGCCTCGATAACTCATATAATCAAAGAAGGTTGTGCCTCAAATATATGAATTCCTTCACCATAGAGGAGTATCAAATTGCTTTTTAAATGGTGGAGAATAGATGCTAATATATAGTTGTTTCCATGTCATATAAAAGGTGCCTCTAAAGGTTGGGCCAACTTGGTAGTTGGGATTTGACCAAAAGGTACATAGAAAACAAAAACAAATTTTCTTTTTCTTTCAAATGTCCAAATGGGACATGACAAAAATATTTTTTCTTTTGACTCAAGTAAATTATTTTTGACTCTTTACAACATTATACATTATGAAGACCGAACCTAGTTACAAATTCAGCGCTCCCTCTTAACTAGGGACATATTCATAATGACTCATTGAGATATTATCAAGTTGAAATATTCATATAATAAAGGATCCATATTGATAAGCAACATTGATGATAACATCATCATAACCAACATTGTCAAATTACCAAGGCCTTGGCAAGTAAGCTTTATCTCTCCACTAGATCATAGCATAATGTTGGGAGGCATTTAATAGGACAGAACATTGCCTCTATGAGCCACATACTCCACCTAGGTTCATTGGAGTATGTCTTTCATAGGACCATTTCCTACTTGTCACAAGGAAATTTCAATCCACCGAACTATTCTTTAACTAAGTCCATGTACTTGATTTAGGGTGTTAATCATAATCAGCCACAATACATGACTCAAGAATGTCTGTCCAAGATGCTTATCCAGTCCATCATTCTCTTTATATGTGTTCATGTACTTGAAGTACGTCTGTCAGTCCTAGCAACAGTACATGACACATGGAGAACTATGTGTCCATCATCACTCCCTCTCATACTTACCTTACATCAACTACTTGTCATCCATGGAGATCTATTGTAGCTTCTTAGCTCCTATCTAAACCATACTTTTGAATCATAAAGCGCTTTGACCTTCCATGAAAAACCATTTTTTTGACAATCTTTATAGATATTATGATCGAATCCAACACATTGTCAAATAGTCCATCAAACGTTTTATGGAGCCAAAGTGCTTCATAACTAATTGTACAAACCGCCATATTTTCCACCTTCAGAGTGTAACAAAATCTTGCTTCATGCTCTTCCAAGAAACCATATTATATCCCAACCATCAGTAGTGTCTCTACTCATCATTAGCACTGCCAACTCAATTGATTTATCCTCAAGTCCCAAGTTGTAGTGTAAGATCCTTCATGTCAAATTTTTCTTCCAACTCCCTTTGAAGTCAATATTTCTTCCTTAAAATCATGGGTCGTTCTTTTCCAAAGTACGGGGTCTTCTTTAATCATGAGGATCCTTTAGAATATGGAGTGACTCTTCTAACTGAGGCAATTGTCTTAGCATGACCCTCTCCCTCTTACTAGGATAACCTTCTTGCTTCCATGTTGTCATTTGGTGCATGCTAGATTTTGACTTCTCTAATGCATACTTCAAACTGCTCTCTTCTTCTACATTCACGTTCTTGCATAATTCAAGAGAGTCCTCGTTCTTTACTATGTTCTTCCATTTCTTTCTTCTTATTGCCAAAGTCTAGGAAACCCTTCCCATTGATTTGCAATCCTCACTAGGAGGCCATACTTCGTAGACAAAGACATCCATCGTAGGATAGTAATTGTAAATGCATATTGTATAAAAGAATTGGTGTGGGATGATACAAATGAAAATGAGGGTCCTTTATATAGCCAAGTAAGTACCCTTTTCGCGAATAGTTATGTCCTTTAGGGACATACATTTTCATTACTTTCTAACTAATTAATCATTAAGCATATTTGTAGTTTTTAACATTATTTGTGTTTATTTTTATATAAATTTAGTTCATTACAAAGAACAAATACAACTAAGAAAAGTGTATATAGATAAGAGACTATTTAAAGATAAAGACAGAAATTACCTGCATACGAATTCTAAAACACAGAAAATAAACAATGCGAGAGCATAACACATAAAACACATATACACAGAGATTTTCCCCTGGATCCCAAAACTGGGACTACCTGTTGGATTTTCACTATATTCCTTTCAATGTTACAATACATATTTATATATGCCAAAGCATCCAATACCATGGACCGAAAACCATCGCGTCCAAAAAACATGTGTGAAAATCATGCATAAAACCATAGGTGGGTCTGCCCAACCTAACATAGGGTCCAAAACCAAAATTTTATGGGCGCTGCCCTGGACCCCATAAAGTGGGGTTACAGGTACACCTCAAACCCCCTGTGACCTCCCCCCCTCTAACCCCCGGTTAACTACGTGGGCTAGTCGTGGAAATAATATAACACAACCCAACATTCTCCCACTTGTTGTTTTCTTGCCACAGGGGACCACAAGAAAGCTTAGTCATTTATCTAGCCCTGAAATGCCCATTGTCTCTCTACACCAAGAGAACTTCTCAGAGCTCACATATTTTGTCAATACATCTGCAGTATTCTCAAAGTGTCCACCTTTACCAGCAACACCTTTTGTTCTTCTATCATATCCCTCACAAAGTGATACTGAACATCAATGTGCTTTGTCTTTGAATGATATGCAGGGTTCTTTGCCAAGAAAATTGCACTTTGTTTGTCACAGTCTATCCTTATAGCTTCCTGTACTAAGCCCATACTTGAACACAATCTCTGCAACCAAACTGCTTCCTTGCTTGCATGAGTGGCTGCCATGTATTCTGCCTCTGTAGTTGATAG